>APFE030585506.1:0-80660 GCA_000404065.3 Pinus taeda | reverse complement strand
ATTTCCTTTCCATGTACTTGCTTAATACATTTCGGCCATCATGTACCCCTTCTGACCTCATGTATTAGGGGGCATCTGTTATAGCTCCAAATCTCACTATTATGGTTTGTGATGCTGTACTGATGGCCTAGGGCAACCCCTCCTTCCAGACCTGGTCCAAAATTTAAAAAACAGTGTTTTATCCCTTATACACGACATTTCCCTGAGTTAAACGCGTGCATACGCAGGTAGGCATATACCCAACCCACGTATATGTATTAAAACACTTAAAAAAAATATAAAACTCCTCAATTTCGGGCGGAGATCACGAGTTTTACCTGCTGATCACCTGTTAGTGCCCGTGGCCCAACTGTTCCCAACCAACTCCCAACTAAAAACTACTTTGGGAGAGGTATAAAAAGACCTCAAAGGGAAGGCCTAGAGGAGAGAAGAGAGAGAAAGGTTATTATACTGAGATTTTTCCCCTGACCAGGTCTGAAGACCCTTGTGCCTTCTGCACTTCCCCCATTTATACATGAAACCCTTGTTTCCTTGTGTGTTGATGTTCATCCACTACTTATGACATCATGGAGTAAGTCATGGAAGGAGTTTGCTAAAGGCTTGAGGCTGGACGGATCCGGAAGGAAGCTTTGCTTGGAGCCTGCGAAAGGTGACACAGGGGGAATTATTCCTTTTATGCATTTTATTTGTCTATAATAAAAGAAACACGTCTTGGTTCTTGATATAAATCTTCTTTATGTTTATGATATTCATGTTGGAATTCATATGTGAATGGTTGTTTAAAGTTCATAACTAACTACCTTCCTTTATAACATGAAGATGATTTCTTTATAAGTTTTTGTCCATATACTATTGTGTTCTTTGGAATTGGTTGTTTTGTAGGACAAAAGAGCAAAAGGAGCTTGAAGAAGGGTTTGGACCCTAAAGGACCTTCTCAAATGTAGGACCTAAGGTACGCCCCTCTTACTATAGAATTTTCTTATAATAGAATAATGGCTATGTGAATGTGCGTTTCTCTTTATAGAAAACTTTCAGTCTGCTAGGGTTTCAACCCAAAAGCCCTAGGGGAACATTTCCCTCAACACATTTGGCTCTCGGTTGTATCCTGTAGGTTTACAAGGAATCCTATAGGTTTTTAGTACATCCTATAGGTTTTCCTGAAATGGCTTGTTTTGAGGTTGAATTGAGGGAAAACCTCTAGAAAGTCACCAAAATCCTCCCAAGGGTCTCTCACACCATCCATCCATATCCTAACCCTTCCATCCATCCTCCAACACCCTTAATTCACCTGCCACATCATCAAAAGAAATTAGTTTGCATACTTGATTTTGCATGAAAAGACAAAAAGACATTAATAGATTTATTTTAGTCCCTTTACTTGCACATTAGTGATGCTTGAGGCTTGTTACTTCTATACTTATATAGTAGCATTTGGTTCATGTTAATTTAGCATTTTTGTAAAGCATATTTTCTTAGCAGTTAATTAGGAAATGTTGTGATTTAGCATTGAATTTCGGTCTTATCCATTATTGCAGTAGAGTATCTCTCTCTTAGAGTAGATTTAGCTTTCTTCCATCAAGAAATCAAGCTTCATTTGACTCCATAGAAGTCTAGCTTGAAAACCCTAGTTGTCTCGCGTCAGATGAACAACGACAATAGGCAGAACCATCACTTTTGCTTGTGTATACAACACTTTCACCTCCAAGTTTGTATGAACCCCGAGTTGATAAAATAAAGCTAGTAGCCCAGGAGTTGCAACATTCTTCGTGTAATACTGGTGCTCATCAAAGAGCATGACTGTTAACGAGGTTGTAGCTAATAGGGAAACATGGACTAGCTTGTGCAGTAAAACCAACATAAGGAGGGTAACTCATGGAAGTGAGAATGCTAATGGAAGGGTTTCCCCAGTTAAACTAGTTGCTCTAGGAAAAGTACTAGAGGTTGGTGTCCCTCCAAACAACAAACATATAACAAGTTTGAGACATGTTTGAAATAAAATTTCCCCATGTTGGCTAAGAGAAATAGATGATCCTCACCACACATTTCCGCAAGTGAACATGCTTATTTAAGGAACAAGAAATGTAGGTTGGGAAAAACTAGGAGTAAGTATTCTTGACCTTACTGGTTGACTAGGATTAAAAAGCATAATCAGTGCAGATGAAGGAGTAGGCATAGGAACACTATTGAAGATACTGGTGGAATTCCCTAAATAGATATGAGAGGTGTAGGTTATGTCAGACTCAATGGTGGAAACAATTACATGGCAACCTAAACCGCAGATGCAAAGGGTAACAAAGAAAAAACCTCCATAAGTAAGCTAGGGACATATGTGTATTAAGGCATAGAACCGTCAGTATTCAACTACAATAACTCTAGTCCTAGAGGATCGATTAAAGGTGTATTAGTGGTGGAGACAAAATAATCTGCCAATATCTCAATGGATATCAAATTGCTACAAGGGGGACTAGGAATAGATTCCACAACTATCAGATGTTCCAAGTCTTGAGCACTGATAGGCACTCATCGAGTAGGAGTGACAAGTCGACCTCATTCGAGGAAAACCATGAATACAACGTGACTGATGATGACTAAGTTCAACCAGGGAGAATAAATGTAAATTAACAATATTAAGTTAGTAAAAACAACTCTAAGACCAAAATATTGACTCATACCAAACAACACGCATTATAATAGTCCTAGGAGATAGTTACACACAAACCAAATATAAGTAAGTTGGCAATGGGACAATTATACTAGCAACCTACTTCTTAGCCCTTTTATTTGCGAACTCAGTCTAAGTGCCCTTATTAGCCATGGGGCACCCCCGAGAGGACTAAGAGAGTATAAATAATATCTGTGCCAGGTACAAAGAAGACAAGCCTGACCCTACACCTCTGTATGAGCCCTAAAAAAATGGTTACTAAGTTCACCACTAATATTAACACATATTGGGGGGAAGTCGTCAGTCAAATTCACACCCAAGGGTAGGATAACTAAGTTCAAAGCCACCTTGATATTTTCCTCCCAAGTGGCCCCAAATTGATATAGAAAATGCTAATAACACCATTTGTAATACGTGCAAATCCCGTAATCCATGCCACTTGAAACTAAGCGGAATGGTGTATGACACCTCGCCTCACACAAGTATGACCTTGTGATTAACTCGCTTATTAGAAGTTCTTCCCAACCTACACCACTACATGTGGATTTGTCTCCCTACTGCAAGCTACTAAGTTGGTTTTTTTTTTCTTGGAGTAGTTGACTCACAAACCTATCTCCAAGACCCTAGTCTAAGGTAATGTTGGTGTACTACCAAGGAAAGAAAAATATGAGTCTAATTGTTTTTATTATCTCATTGATTTTAAATGGTTTTTAATTACACAGTTGGGATGCAGTGTGAAACTTAGTAATCATAATGATGCTATACACAATTTTTACTTTTCAATTGGATGAATGCTAACTGTAGGAGGATAAGATTATTTTCACTTCAAAACACACGAATGCCTACAAAATCTGCCTCTCACTAATTAGTAAATGCAAAAATCCAAAATTTGTAAAAAGTGTGACCCAAAAAACAAACCAAAAGAGAACAACTAAAAAGAGGCAAAAAAAAAGTCCCCAAGCTAGAATGAAAAGCAC
The DNA here is from genome assembly GCA_000404065.3 of Pinus taeda. NCBI lineage: Eukaryota > Viridiplantae > Streptophyta > Pinopsida > Pinales > Pinaceae > Pinus > Pinus taeda. The sequence continues at coordinate 77,021 of APFE030585506.1, read as the reverse complement.
TTCAAAAACATCAAAGCTAGGAAGCCAAAGACAAATAAGCACTTTCAAACAAGCAATAAGAAATCCAAAAGTGAAAAGGAAGGCAATGTCAACAAGTTAGGGTTGTAAGAAAATGTCTCAACAAGAAGCAATGCTCTACAAAGATCAAAACCGAACCCTAGTGGAAGGAATGCCCAAATAAGATTACAAGAGAGTGATACACCCAAATAATTATTTTTAGATGAAAACAGCACAACCAAAGGGAAAATACAATCACTTGCAAAGAAGCAAGAAACCAAAAAAAAGCCACCCATTCAAGAGTGATGAAATATAGTCAAAGGAAAATGGCCACATATATGAAATGAAAACTAGATGTATATTCTCACTACACCAATCACCCAAATCTGAAAATGTGACCCCAAAATGAAGTCAATAGCTTCAACCAAGGCACAAAATAACCTCAAAGAAAAATTTGTTGCAAATAGATAATGGAGGACACCAAACAAGTCACACTTAGTGTATTCAGAGAAAGTGTACAAAGCAGTTGATAGAAAGAGTAATAAAAAATCCAAATGATAGAACAAATATGATAAAAAATGAAAAATCAAAAGCCAAAATGCAAGAAGAAACCCTTCCAAAAGTAGGCACTCAAATCCAATCAAATAGGTTTGGAATAGAACTAGACACCACAGAAAGGGAGAAAAGCATAAAGATCTAAGGTAGAGGGTTTCAAAAATAATTTTTGAGATTTTAGGGTTACAAGCTCAACTGCATAGATGAGCCACTTTTAGTGAAATTATAACCTTATGCTTGACACAACGAAATAGTGGTTGAAATGTCACAAATTCACTGAATATGTTCAGTGCATATGGTTGGAAAGAAACTCAAAGTTTCCAAAAAATGCAAGCACAAGATGACATAAAAGGCCAATATTTAGAAAAATAAATGTCAAAATAGTCATAAATGCTTGGAAAAAATAGAGATAGAACTAGAAAATAGAATAGGAGAAAAAAAAATTCCGAAGAAAAGTGGGGAAAGAAAATGAATGCTCTAATTGAAAGCACATATTCTATTGTAATAAATTCTACACGCAAGGAACCATTGCTCCATAATACTAAGGTTGATTGGGTTCAACAGAGAGAAAAATAATATGGCTAACCTAAGACAACAAATATCTGCAAGTCAAATGAGCATGCAAGAAGTCTCCATGCAATTCTTGATGTTATAATGGTTTGAGAAAGTACCTTGCCTCCTCGCAGGTCGGTGAAGGGTTTTGGGCCTGATGCAAAATCCTCTAGCTCCAACCTGGTGAGCTCTTCCTTTCATTACCGATCCCAAGACTAAAAACACACACACACAAACAAATATGACAAGTAGCCTTTTGTAGAATACTATCATATTAAAACATCAAGAAATTCGTGAACATAAATCACTACAAACGTAGATATAAAGGAAGAGAACATCTATATTCATTAACCATATAATCAAGAATACATTAATTTACCTTTAAATTTGGTAAACCTCTCCTCCTTCTGGCAGAGTCTTCGCACTATAATGAAGAGGAACACAAAGTAGCATGGAGCTCTCAAAATTGAATCATGATAACAACATACGACTCTCTGATTCTAGCTTAGAAATTCTAACTGGCGTCATGTTGGCTTAAGGGGTGCTAACCTAGTTTCAAATTTGTCACGCAAACCAACAAAACCCTAATTGCTGGTCCTTTCAGTGACAACCTACATCGTGTAGGTTGCAGTCTCACCCAAAACAATATTGGGGGATGCTAGAACCAGGTTTTCGCATCCAGGGACATGTGATGAACAACTCTTAGGTTGCGATAGTTTAGATCTGCCTTCATGCAGATCAGTATCCTTCTAGGGGTTGCTACTATAACTCTATGAAAACATCTTCCAGACCTGCGCGAAAGTCTACGAACAGTTTTGTGGACCTTAAACAGGTAGCTTATCTACTTTTGCACACTAGTAAATAACCCTAGATCTGATTTCATGTAGGTCTATCAATTCAGTAGAAAACATAGTAGAAATAACTCTTTATCTTCACGAAACTAGATAGCTACTTAACTCGTGCATAAATAAGAAAAATTCAGTGATTTCATGTAGCATGTATTCATCATTTCATAAAACCATATCATTAAGCAATAGAATATAACATAAATAGATTTGACATAAATGCACAGTAATTCTTCAAGATCAGTGTTTATTGGTCTTCAATTTTCAAATTTCAGACTCTTCTACCCTATGCACTTAGTTGCAGGGGTCCACACACCTAGTTGTGGACTTACCAAGGCCCCCTGCGCACTCAGTTGTAGGAGCCTTCCCCTTCCCGACTAAGTACTGGAAGTAGAGCCTTCTTTCCTTAGCACTTGCCCTAAACAACAAAAACCATTCACCATTCACAATTTTTCATTCTAAGTTATCTTCAAGACCCAGTATGACTCAACTATTTATAAGTTTCCTTCATACAATACCATGGTCTACTGACCATGGGAGAATCTTAATACCAACCCAAAAGAGGGGCTAAGACCCCTTTGACTCATATCTGTCTGTGTGCTTCGCATCCACATTTCATGGAGAGTTTACATATTTTACAAAAATTATACAAAACTTTGGTTAACTAATCCCAAAAACTGACCCTAGGGAGCCTATCCTAACACCTCACCCTATAGAATTTCCTACTATAAATAGGAGGAGGAAGACTCCCAGGAGGATGAATGTAGACTCCTAGGATTAAGAGAAGTTAAAGAAGATTCTCAATGATGTGTCTTAGTAATATTGAATAGATGGGATAAGAACATGAGTTGAACTGGTCTCCTAGGAACCATAAGTTTCTAGAACAAGTCCCTTAACCACATGGAAAAAACTATGAAATTTCAGTGAATACTGCACGTAAATTTTTTCCTTTGTGTTGTTGGAAGGTTCCAACCACACTCACAAGTCAGGCTACATGCGATTGGGGAGAAAATTTAGGAAAAATAGTAGTCAAGGCCAAATAAAAAGGTCAACAACATAATGAATCAATAAGACTAACCCTAGGGAGCAAAATTGTTTGATAACACTTGGTACATTGTTCAATAGATAACTTTACACCAACAAGAATAAGAACCTTTAGTGGTCTATTATTGTGCATGTTAAACATCTACAATATTTTCTTGACATACTTCATAAGGTTTAACTAGAGCTTCAACTTTCCCCGATCTCCTTTAATTTCCATGCCCAAAATATAGTTTGTATCACCAATATCCTTCATGTCAAATTTAGAGGACAATTGGGTCTTCAAATCCAAGATAATTTCTTTGCCATTTCCAATTGGTAACATATCATCCACATACAATACAAAATAAATAGCACAGTCATGAATTATTTTAAAATACACATAGTAATCCACTTTGCTCCTTGTGAAACCAAGTCCCCGTATATATGTATCAAATTTTTTATACCATATCCTTGGTGACTGTTTTAACACATACAAAGACATTTTTAACCTACATACCAGTGCCTTCTTACCCTTCACAACAAAGCCTTCTATTTTCATCATGTAGATTTCTTCTTCCATATTCCTGTGGAGAAATGTTTTCTTCACATCTGTCTGCTCTAACTCAAAATAAAAAGTAGGAGAAATAGATACAATAAATCTAATAGAAGTTAATTTGGAAATAAGAGAAAAAATATCACCAAAATCAATTCTTAACACATGGGAAAAATCTTTTTCTAGCAGTCGAGCTTTATATTTCTCCATATTTCCTTCTCAATTCATCTTCTTCTTAAACACCCATTTTCTACCAATGGGTTTCCTTCTAGCTGACAACTCCACTAGATCCCAATCCTCTTTTTTGTCAAAATATGTCATTTCTTCAATCATGGCCTCCTTCTAGAGTTTTCCATCCTCTGAATCCAGTCCCTCCCTAACAGTTATGGGATCATCATCGGTAATAGGTAAATCAAAATTTGAACATAAAGTAGATAGACTATACCTCTCTGGATGCCTTCTCTCTTGAATTTATCTCCTCAAAATTGGATTGTGTGGCTCTTCCTCTTCCCATTTTTTTTTTTTTTGTAGAGTATGATTATTCTTGCTTCAGTTCAAACTCTATATTTTTAGGTTTCTTTGGTAGGAATTCATTCTTAATAACATCTTTCACTTCTCTAAACACCACATCTTGTGATCCAAATATTGGGGGGAGGCCCCAAAGATCTAAAAAATTGAAATGAAAGAAGAAAAGAGGAGAACACATATTAAATAAAAGCACAAATATTTTTTTAATTAAAATAGAGAATAACTGTAAAAGCTACATTTTGGTGCACAATCTGTGATTTTACAAAATGCGACTTGTTACTTATATCCTTTTTTAGTTAAAATACCATGGGTAAATTCCATGGGTGGGTAAATACCATGGGTGAATCAATACCTTGGGTATATGCCATCTACAATACCATGGGTGGATGCCGCTTACAATACCATGGGTGGATGCCGCTTACAATACCATGGGTAGATTCCATGGGTGGATGAATACCATGGGTGGATATTAGTTTGCATTCAGATCATTCCTCCCCTATAAAGAAGCAATGGTCCCCATAGCATGAAGTGAAAAGCCTTTGTTCAACATGAAGAGCCACTGAAGAGAAGGGTTTTGTGTGGTTAAATCATAACCATGATAAATGAGGATCCAAGGATAGAGATACAATATAAGTCTTGATACCAACTGTAATACTAACAGTGTGAGGCCTAGAAAATGGAGTTCAATGAAGTGTGGGTTTGTGGATGACCCATAACCATGACGAACAAGGATACGAGGATAGAGATACCCTGTAATGCTTGTGACTAACTGTAATACTAATAATGTGCGTCCTAGAAAATAGACTTTGATGACAAGGTTTTTTTGTGGTTGACCCATAACCTTGAGTTTGTGGGTGACCCATAATCATTATTTTTTCCAGTCTGCTTGGTAAAAATATGGTGTCTTTTTTGGTAGATTCTTCTATCCACTTAGATCTTATATAGACTTCTTTCACATTGTAGACCTCTTACTGCAACTTTGCTAATAACTTCTGCTGCAGGTGTTGAAATCAAATTCTATTAAAGAACCATTTGAGGTATTGAATACATATTTCCATTTATATAAGACACTTGAGCTTTGATGACCTGTGGAGTGAGAAAATGATTCCAGAAATGCATGGTATGCACAGTTGCACAACGGTCTAAATATATGTAACTTCAATTGCTCATATTCGTCAAACCGGGAAACAAAATCAAATTCCGTAAAAAACCCATTTGAGATAATAGAAAATTCATTCAGATGAGATATTTTTCACCTTCTAAAATTCTTTGTGGAGGTCATAGCACTTGCATAAATTTTTCTGAAGATTGTTTCAAAACTTTGAAACTAAAATATGCTTCAAATGCTCATTCCCATGGAGCTGTAACCTGAATCTGAAACCACTAATCTAGATCTTGGGGGGAGGCCCCCAATATATAAAAAATTGAAATGCCAAAATAAAAGTGGAGAACACATATTTAACAAAACCACATGGATTTTTTTTTTTTATTAAAATAAAGAATACTTGTGAAAACTACATTGTGGTGGACAATCTGTCCTTTTGCAAAATGTGACTTGTAAATTATAGTCTTTTTTAGTTACAATACCATGAGTAAATTTCATGGGTGGATAAATACCATGGGTGAATGAATAGCATGGGTAGATGCCACTTACAATACCATGGGTAAATACAATGGGTGGATAAATACCATGAGTAGATGAATACCATGGGTGGATGTCACTTACAATACCATGGGTAGATTCCATGGGTGGATAAATACCATGGGTGAATGAATACCATGGGTAAATTCCACTTACAATACTATGGGCAGATGAATACCATGGGTGGAACATAATTACGGATCAAACAAGAAAATTATCAATTACCTACTATTTTGAGGTAGCAAAAAAATCACACGATTTTGAAAAGTGGTTATTCAGAATACACCTTTTTTTTGGAGCATATTTTTGACACTTTAAATTTTCTTTTGTAACATTTAATTTTAATGTTAGGGATTTTCATGTTGATTTTGAAAAGTGTTGATGCAACATCAACCCATTTATTTAAAGGACTTATTTTTGACACTTTAATTTTTTTATGTATCAAGTATGAACATTTTTTTTTTAAATGTTAGTGATTTTCATGTTGATTTTGAAAACTGTTGACGCAACATCAACTCTTTTTGTTTAGAGACCTTATTTTTTACACTTTAAATTTTCTAATATAATAAGTTGATAAGTTTTTTTAAATGTTGGTGATTTTCATGTTGGTAATAAAACATAAAAATTAAAATTAAAGAACATGACAAACAAAAATCAAATATAAAAAAAAAGAAAAAAAACCAATAAAAATGTAAAAAAAAAAATCAAAATTAACTTGTAAAAGAAAATAAATTAACAAACAGTAAATATAATAAATAAATAAATGGAAAAATATTACAAAAAACACATAATTTAAGAAAAAAATAAAATAAAATTAACCAAACAGAGGAAACATCAAAACAATTTTTTTTTTTAAGTCAGAACAAACTCATAATTAACAAAAAAAAATTAAATGGAAAAAAATTAAAAATCAAATATAAAAATTTAAAAAATCAAATAAAACTAAACAAATTAAAAAAAAACTTTAAAAAATTTAAATTTAAAAGATAAATTAAAAAAAAAATTAGAAAGTAGATTAATAAAATAATTATAAAAAGAAAATTGAAAATATTTTGCCTCAAGCGGCCTAGGTTGATTCTAGGAATCGACCTAGGCTACCCTGGGCCATGGGAATTGACTTAAGTTTTTTTGTAGTCCTAATCTTTGGTTTTAATTCCATGGTTGAAAAATTATCAAGATTTTAATGTTTTTGTAAGTCATGATATTTTATCTTTAATGCAATGGTTGAAAACAGTTATAAGTATTTTTTCTTTAGCACCATGACTAAAAATTGTTGGAATTTTAAGATTTTTCAAAAACGTGATATTTTATATTTAATGTCATGCCTAAAAATCATTGGAATTTAAAGGCTTTTCAAAGACGTGATATTTTATCTTTAATATTATGCTTGAAAATTGTTGGAACTTTAAAGCTTTTCGGAGTCATGATATTTTATCTTTAACGTCATTATTAAAAAATGTTGAAAATTTACTCAGAAAAAAAATGTTATTCTAGCATCCAGACTTTTCATTTTCAAGGTGTCTTTTATAAAAAAAAAAAATTGGTTTTTACTTCCATTTTTAAAAAATGTTGAGAATTACCCCGAAAAAAAAATGTTATTCCAACATCCACACTTTTCGTTTTCAACATATTTTTTCATGTTTTTTTAGGGTTTTTTGGCTAGAGTTCTCATTTTGAGGTAATAGTTCACGTTTGATTGGTACCTTTGTTATGGATGCCAATTTCCATTCTGATCGTCTTTGCTGTCCACAAAATTCCTTGTTTATGGGTTCCTAATATTATAATCCTTTAAAACATCTTTATACCCAATAAAGGTGCACCTTTTATATTTTATATCCAACTTGGTTCTTTTTTCTTTTGGAACATGTTAGCATCAGGTTTGCACCTTTAGTGCAAGGCAATATTTATCAATTCATTTTTCCAAAGTCATGGTTATGTAAAGGGGCTATTAATTATTATTATTTTTTTTTTTATATATTATAATTTGTTATCTAAGCTTAAGGATACATCTAATCAATTTTTTTAACCTAACCCTAAGCATATCCTAAGTTTTTTCACTGCATTTAACCTATCTCAAACCTACAGCTGGCACTACAAAATATTTTTGTAGCGCGGCGCTACGAAATATTTTCATAACACTCATCGAAAAAAATGAAAACTTGGTTATCAAGCTTTCAATGACATTATTTCGAGTGCCCAAGTGTTTTTTTGTAAAGCCTTAGCCTTTTTCATCCATGATTTGACATCTATCAACTTTTTGGAGCCCAAGAGAGCCATTGAAAATCAAACTCTAATCTGCCCTATTTACCCTAAAACAACATTTTCCAACAAACCTGTATTTTAACTTCAGTGCGTAGGAAGCTTTGTGAGCATTTTGTTGTGTTCGGCTAGGGTGTTTCAAGGTTGGGAAAGTAGCTTTTACAATATGGGTTGGTCTAGTCATGTGAAGAGGTTTTAACCTGATGATATTTATTTTGAGGTCTATCCATAGATGTTAGTTCTTTTCAGAAATGCAGGATGGGAGCCAGTATTCTAGCTCTTCAATGAACATAATCTCAGTTGGGGCCATGATTTCATCTATTCCTTCGATGATAATAATGCAAGGATCAGGACCCTACAATTCCCTGTCACAAAGGAATCCATTGCTGAAGCAACAAATTTTCCAACTGAGAGTGAGAGGTGGTTTAAAAATTAGAGGTTGCAGAATGTAGACTTGAATTTTTTTTCTGAAGGAGGACTGTGAAAATCAATATTAGAATGTAGGAATCCTCTAAAATATGTTGAAGACCAAATCATATACCTCACTCAAAACCATGGAAAATTTTAGGGGTTAAAATTCGCAAGTGGGCTAATTTTCCATGTTTTTTCAAAAAAAAATATTCGCCAATTTTCATTTTTTCCAAAAATAATTTTCCCAATTTTTATAATATAAAAAATGTTCTCTTAAAAATCAGAAAAATTATATAGGGACTATATAGATCCATTTGAAATTTAAATATTTGGAAAAACATTTGCAAACACATGTTACATTTTGCATATTTGGACTACTAATATTTGTCAAGGTTCTAGACTTTAAGATACATTTACATCCTTAGAATTATTCACTGTTCAGAACTGTACAATTGTTCTTCACATGTGGAGGAGGGTATTCTAAAGGATACTTGTATCATATGAGGTTTATTTTCATTTGGTAGGTTTTAGCAAGATGAATTTACCATATTTCCTTCACCAAATTTTGCTAAAGATGTGCACCAAAGCAAGAACAAGACCTAAGCTACAACCCCACGATATTTGTCATCACGACCTAATTAAAATATTATAGACTCATGAGTTAAATAAGTAGGTGGAGTAGTTTAGGCAATTGAGACAGATAAACCTAAGACAACCTACAACTATAAGATCAAGGAGAGGCCAAACCGGAGTTTCTACCCAAACCCTAGCTCAGGAAACCAAGGGAGAATATAGTCACATCCCTATTGAAAACCACAATGAAACCCTTGTGAAAGAACTAGAGGTTAAGGTTGATGAAAGGAGGACTATAATCCAATATAAACTAATGGTAGAAGAAAAGGAAGCAAAACAGAGAGCAACACAAACCAAAAAGGCAAATAGAATATAGTAATAGAGGATGAAGAAGCTAAGATAAAACCTAGGGTTTATGGAAAAAGACTTCACATTGACCCTACTAACAAGCTGAGACTAAATTTCAAGGCTACAATGAACCCTAGTCTAAAAGAAACAATGATTATTGACGTAGAGGAGGAGATTGTGGAAGCTTCAAAGAGAAGAAAGAGACAGAGGAAAACATAGCATGCTGACAGAAAGAAGGAAAAATCCCTGAAGGCTACCAAAATCACACAGAAACGTACTAGAAGGGTGACAAAGAGCCAGAACAAGCTAGAATTCCTTGCTCAGGATGCAAAGGCCATGGAGAAATTATCAATTTACTTCATGGGGTAGAGAAATACATAAACCCTAGTTTTGTTGCACAAACCCTGATGGTCCCTCAACATTTTGACCTACTAAGTTTAATCATTTTTTACAATAGATTAATTTTTATATGTTGTGGTAATATATAAGAGGATTTTGTGGTTGAGGGAGTATGAGTCAACATGAGGAAAGAAATAATTTAAAGGAGAAAGAGGTTACAGAGGCAGTTACATAGTTTCGACATAATTTACAGGTTCATGTGCCAGTTTGCTACAAGGTGGGAAGATAAGTTTCAATTCAAGATATCAAGCCTACAAACAAGTGAACAACTCTAGATCCTATAATGAAACAATGAAATCATCCTTGTTCCAGAATACTAGCAACATATTTGCACAACAATTCTACAAATATTTTTTGACCAATGTTATATGTCAGATAGAGATCTGATTAGCTTAGATGCTAGGATTATGATTACTTTCAAATTATGTACATATCTTGTAATTATTGCTACCAAAATTTGATGAGATTATCTCTATTGTATTTTTCCTATATATTACATAAGAAATATGGAAAAAAGGTTGGTTTTTGAAAAAGGAATAGCCATTGTCTCTATGTTGGAAGCTTTATCAGTTTACAGTTTTCCAAGATCAGTAGATTTTGATCAATGATATAAAGATTCATGTGATAGTATGCCTTAGTATGTATTCTCTCTATTTTTTAATGTTTCATTCTTTGTAATCTCATTTGAATGTATGGTATTCTAAGTATTTGAATAAGAGTAATTGATTCGAAATTCATCCATGGTTTGATGCTCAGAGTTAAGATATTCAAGTATTCTTATCTTTATCCTCTAAATCTAATCTAGGATTCAATTTATATGCCCAAATGTAATGGATTGTTCTCCTATTTTCTCCCTCCCGCTATAACGATGACAAAGGTATAGGACGTGTTATCTAGCTGACCTTTATCATTCCTGATTAGAAAACCAATATCTTAGTAAATTGACATAAACCCAATGGACTATCTCCCTCAAGCCTAAACCCTACATTTACACAACACAATTGAAGATCTAGCCATTGTGTAAAAGTATAGTTAGTTTTTTATTCAATGATTAATTTGTCAGAGAGGGCCCTCTTTGGATTGAAGGGGCTATCCTTCAATCTATATGATGGATTGCAAAGGATACCTTAGAAACTTCTCTCCTGTATCCAAGAGTAAATTTATGAGTGATAACAGAACATGTACATATTCATCACAACCAAATACCCTGAATTGTGATAGATATGGTTTCTTACAAGTCTATTCCTCATTTGGATTCTTATCCTAAAATAATAATGAATGTGATATGTTAAATAGATAACATGTAGTATCCACTACCTCTGCCTAGAGTTCATATCCTAACCCGACCCCTCTGAGCATGCACCTTGCCTTTTCCATTATTGTCCTATTCATTATTTTTGCAACTCCATTCTATTGCGGTGTGTATGGAGTAGTCTTATGCCATGATATACCACACTTATTATAGAAATATTCAAATTCCTTCTTGCATAAATCTCCACCATCATATGTCCTTAACACCTTGATATTCTTCTCTATCTAATTTTCCACCAAAGCCTTAAATTTTTTAAACCTGTAAAAGAATTCAGATTTCCTCCTAAGGAAATATATCCATGCATTCCTTGATAATTAATTTATAAATGAGACATGGTACACATATTTACCCAATGATGGAACCAACATAGTTCCAAACACATCACTGTGCACAAGCTCCAATATCTCTTTCACCCTCTTAGCACCAGAGGGGAAACTCACCCAATTCTGGTCCCCACATACACAACATTCATAGAAATCGAAATCCATATAGCAATTAGACATACCTTCTACCATTCCATTACCATGTGGTATTTCAAGGAGCTTCTCTCCAATATGTCCAAGTCATTGATTCCACAACATAGACCTTTTCTGAGAGACCATTAGATTTTCTATTCCACTTTTAAGAAACATAGAACTGTTGCACCCATCAATAATAGTCCTACCCAAAATCTTGTACAAAGTTCCAATCTGATCTCCCTCGAACATTTTTTTTAGACCTACATCATCCATCTTGCTTAGAGAAATTAGATTTCTGGCCAATGCAAGAATATGAAGAACACCAAGAAGTGTTATGACCCTTCCACCTTGTAACTTAAGCTTGAGTTTTCTGTAACCTATGATTATGGCCTTCCTGTCATCCCCTAGGAAGACATCACCACTGTCATATTTCTCATACTCGTAGAACCACTCCCTATGGGTAGTGAAGTGAAAGGATGCACCTAAGTTAATCAACCATGCCTCATGATATACATCGGTATTTGAAGGAGAAGACAAGTACACATTCCCACCTTCATCTGAGGTGTTTTTCTCCTCTACAAAAATAAAATCATAAAATCCCTCTACTTTATAAGAATTTGTATATTTACAATACTTTTTTTAGTTCCCTTGTTTTCCACATTTCATGCATACCTTTACAAGTTTTCCTGGAGATTTAGATCTCCCATGTCAAGACTTATTTATATGTATGTTCTGGGACTATCCTCTTACAAAAAAGGAATTTTCATTCTCGATCTCCATATTTTTCTGTCTCATCTCCTCTGAAAATAAGGATGAGACTATTTCATCAAAGTTTAAGGTACTTGTATTACTACCTATTGCAACAACTAGACTATCCCCTGTGTTTGGTAGAGAAAATAACAGACTGATGCACTTATCTTTATCTGGAATTTTAATATCAATAAATGAAAATTGACTTACAATAATATTTAAATAACTTATATGCTCTATCGCCGAGTCTCCATCCTTCATCCTTATGATATATATCTTTTTCTCCACAAGAACAATTATTTGACCAAATAATTAGAAAGATAGGAAGTCCCTAACATGTAACATACAACCTTTTTCGTAACTTCCCCTAATACATTCAACAATATTGAATCTGAAAGAAAAAATCATATTGTGCTCTTCACCTTCCAATACAAAATTTCCCATTCTTCTGCTAACATTATTTTTAGTGTCGTGTCGGGATCTACAACAATCCACTAATATCTATCCACCAATATATCCCCCATCTTGAGCTTCCACAACTCAGAACTTTGTCCATTAAATTTCTCGATATCTATCTTTCCACAGTTTGCCATCTCCTTCCACTGCAAGAATATATCCCATATATATCTCACTATAATATGGTGTACCACAAGCTCGAGCAAAACCCCTCAGCAACAAATTTTTCCCTTAAAGCCAAAAAAACTATAATACAAAAATGTAGGTTTTAACCGTATATATAAATTACCTACAACCAAATTCTTAAAATAGAAAACAAAACAATGGCGAGAACATAAAATATACATAGATATTTACACCTGGAACCTAAATCGAGAAAACAAGATTGATTTTTCATTATATTCCTTTCAATTTTATATTACATATATATAAATGGAAAAGAATTCATAAAACCCAATCCATTAACCCTAGATTAGAACATAATTGCAGTTCGCTTGAATAGATCTACAACATACCATGGGAAAAAACATCATGTGCAAAACCATTTGCAAAAACCATGTGTAAAACCATGGGTAGGTCCACCCACCATCTTTTGGTCTACCCCCATGCTTGGGTTTGCCCTATGATTATTGGGTTCACATAAAAAAAAATTATAACACATAACCAACATTCTCCCACTTGTTTAATTTTCATAGGGGGTCACAGGAGTGCTTAGTGATTGGTCCATAGATACAACACATATTATTTCTCTATACCAAGAAAACTTCTTAGTGCTTACTAACTTTGGCAATGCATTTGCAACATTCTTCAAAGTGTCCACCTTTACTAGCAACACATTTTTGTCTTGAACCATATCCCTCACAAAGTGATATTGAATGTTAATGTACTTTGTCTTCGAATGATAAGCAAGGTTCTTTGCCAAGAAAATTATACTTTTGCTATCATAGTATATCCTTATAGCATATTGTACCAACCCCATACATGATCACAATCTCCGCAACCAAAATTCTTCCTTTCTTGCATGAGTGGTTGCCATGTATTTAGCCTATGTAGTTGAAAGTTTTAGTATGAGCTATCTCTTTCTCACCCAACTTACTGCTCCTCCAAATAGGTTACAGACATACCCACTTGTAGATCTTCTTTGATCCATATCTTTGGTCCAGTCTACATAAACAAAGCCATATATGTCCAAAAATATGTCCAATCCTAGTTTTACTTGGTAGCATAAACCATAATCACTAATGCCATGCAAATACCCGAAAACCCATTTCATTACTTTCCAAAGCTCCTTCCTTAGTTTTGAAATAAACTTGCTAAATACTCCCATTGCATGTGCAATGTTTGGTCTAGTACAGATCATTTCATACATCAGGCTACCAAATCCACCCGCATATGGAACACAGGACATGTCTTCTTCCTCTTCTTATGTCTTGGGACACTATTGAATAGATAACTTTACATCTATAGGAATAGGAACCTTCACTAGTTTGATATCTAACATATTAAATCCCTACAATATTGTCTCAACATACTTCCTCTAGTTTAACTAGAGATCCATCTTTACCTAGTCCCGTTTAATTTCCATGCACAAAATATAGTTTGCAGCACCAAGATCCTTCATGTGAAATTTAGAGGACAATTGGGTGTTCAAATCCTGAATATTTTCTTTGTCATTTCCAATCAACAACATATCATCACATACAAGACCAAATAAATAACATGATCACCAATTATTTTAAAATACACATAGTGATCTTCATTGCTCCTTGTGAAACCAAGTCCCCATATATATGCATCGAATTTTTGATACCACATCCTTGCTGACTTTTTTTGCCCATAAAAAGACTTTTCTAACCTGCATACTGGTTCTTTATCACCCTTTGTAACAAAGCCTTATCATTCCATCATTTAGATTTATTCTTCCAAATCCTTGTGAAGAAAAGTTGTCTTCACATCCGCCTACTCAACTTCAAAATAAAAAATAGTCAAAAGAAGCAACAACAGATAAAAGTAATCAAATAGAAGCTAATTTGGAAACAAGAGAAAAAATAGCATCAAAATGAATTCCCAACACCTCATAATAACCTTTTAATAGAAACCAAGCTTTATATTTATCCACCTTACCTTATGTTTTCATATTCTTCTTAAATACCCATTCGCTACCAATGGGTTACCTTCCAGTTGACAACTCCACCAGATTCCAAGCCTCATTTTTGTATAAAGATTCCATTTCTTCAACCATGGCCTGCTTCCAAAGATTTTCTTCCTCTGAATCCATTATCCCCATGACAGTTCTAGGATCATAATCAATAATATATAAAGTGAAATTTGAAACAAAAGAAGATGGACTATACCTTTTTGGATGCCTTCTCTCTCAAACTGATCTTGTAAAAAATGGAGCATGTGGCTCTTCCTCTTCTAATTATTTTTCTAATGTAGAGTCTGATCATTCCTCCTTCAGTTCAAATTCTATATTTTTAGGTTCCTTTAGTAGGACTTCATGTCTAATAACATATTTTACCTCTCTAAACACCAAATCTCAGTTGTACACTACCTTCCTTGTTTTTGGGTTCTAAAGCTTATAACACTTTAAACCATCCTTATACCTAATAAAAATGTACCTTTCAAATTTACTATCCTAATTGGTTCCTTTCTCCTTTTGAACATGTACATATGCATCACAACCAGCCACCCTGAGATATGAGAGATAGGGTTTCTTACCAGTCCATACCTCATGTGGAGTCTTATCCTCCAATGTCGATGAAGGTGATATGTTAAACAAATAACATGAAATATCCACTACCTCTGCCTAGAATTCCTATCCTCACCTGACATCATTGAGCATGAACCTTGCCTTTTCCATCGATGTCCTATTCATTCTTCCTCGAAATCCATTTTGTTCAGGTTTGTATGGAGTCTTCTTCTGTCATGCTGTGCCACACTTTTGACATACCTCTTCAAATTCCTTCTTGCAAAAACCTCTACCATTATACACTACAAGCAAAAAGGTCATTGGTGAGGGTCATTCCTATGACAAACCTTTAAGGTTCATCACCAATGTCACATATGGTGATGGTCCTTAAAAAAACATCATTGTAAGTGTATATAGTGATGGTCCTTTAAGGTTTTTCACCGAAGCCATTTTCAATGACACTTTTGGTGAGGGTCGTTAAAGGTGTGTCACTAATTATCTCTTTCGTGATGCTTTTGGTGAGGGTTGTTAAAGGCCCATCACTAATTCTCTCTTTGGTGACACTTCTAGTGACAATCTTTTATTTACCCTCACCAATTCTCTTTTTGGTTATTTTTGGTGACGACCAAAAAATATTCGTCACCATTGATCATTCCAATGAGTTTTTGATGATGCTATGTACCTGTTACTATATTTTTTGTCAAAAGATAACAATTTAACACCATTGTTGTGGAGTCATTTTCATCATGTGTCCAAGGCCACATTGGTTAGAGTCAGTCAATTTGTTAAGAAGTAATTAGTGTGTATCATTTCCCTCAAGTAATAAGAGTATAGTTTTTGTATGAGTCAACACATGATTCATCTCTATTAGGTTTATTACCTAGAAAATTAGCTTTAGATAAAGTTCCACTAGTGTGTAGGAATTATATTATTTAATACATAATCAAGCTCTATCAATTCTATTAATGAGAGATACCTAGCACTCCTCAACACTCATGGCACACCTTAACATGATTTGGCACACACTAATTTGCATGTCTTGGAATATATTTGCACCTAGAACATCTTGCCATGAGTAGGACACCCAAGCACATGTTGGAATGCCCTAGCATATCATAGCACTCCCCTAACATGTGTTGGCATGCCCTGTTGTTCCTAGCATTCCATGGAACACATTGGCATAATATTGCATTGACATACATTAGCACTTGGCACACATTGGCTCTTGGCATGTATTGGAACGTATTATTTGTGTGTCTAGCATGCCCGTTTTCAAAAAGATAAAGTTCTAACTTATTAACCCTCTTATGTGTTCATTTCCTTGAATTTTAGCTTGGTTATTCCTTTTATTTCCTTAAAACTCCTTGATGCATATTGGCATACTCTAACACCCTGCACATCCTAGCATGTCTTAGCACTTGGAATGTCTTGGCATGTCTTGGCACTATTTGGAACATGTTAGAACACCTTGGAACTACCTAGCACACTCTAGCACTTCTTGACATGCCCTGATATTCCATGACATGCCTTACCTATGCTTAGAATACCTTGTCACTCCCTCCTTGGCATGATAGTTAATACTCATTAACACTCCCTGACACAGCCTCATATTCATTCAATTTCATTCATTTTGTCCTAGTGCTCTGTTGTGTTGTCCTAGTACCCACTAACACTCCTCAGCATGAATTTTCACTCTCTAGCACACCTTAGCACTCTTTGACATGTTTTGCCACTTCATAGCATGCATCACACTCCCTGGACCCTAACACACATTGTCACTTTGCACGTGTTGGCACTTGGCAAGTCTTAGCATGTTTAGTGTGTGTTGATATTACTTGGTATGCTTTGGATTGGTTTAATATTAAAGTTATTTGAGATAAATTATTGGAATGTAGATGAGAAGAAATGAAGGAATATTTGGCACTTAGAATGCACTGACACTTGGCACTTGGCACCTATTGGCACCTAATGTTGGTGTGTGTTGCATTCCCCTCGTGGAAAAGGTAAATTGATTACTTAAACCCTATTATGTGTTCATTTCCTTGTAGTTTAACTTGTTTCTTCCTTTTGTTTCCTTGACAGTCCCTGGCATGTATTGTCACACCCTTGCACATTTTGGCATGCCTTAGCACTTGGCACATATTAGCGTGTTTGACATGCCTTCGCACTATCTAACACATGTTAGCATGCCCTAGAATTCCCTAACATACCTTGGAAGTCATGCCCTCATAAATAACATTACATTTTTCTACAACTTGGGAACCTTACATTCCCTAGAACACCTTGGCACTCCCTAGTTGTCATGCCCTCATAGATAGCCTTACTTTTTTGTGACTTGGGAACCTAACCAATTCATTAGCAAAACAATATTGTGCCCAACCCAAAGTCTCCATTTCTTTGAAATTTCTTTGTCCACGCCTTATCACAACCATAGGCTTGCCTTTTGAAAGTCCTATTTTGAACTTCTCCTGAAACACTTCATCTTTAGGACACCTGGAATTCACTAACACTCCTTGGCACACACTCTTATTCATTAATTTCTAAGCATTTTGACTTAGTTATCCCTTGTGTTCCTTTGACACTCCCTAACACTCCTCATCATCAGTTGACGCTATCTGTCATGTGTTAGTATGCATTTTCATTTCTTGGCATGCCCCGACACTCCTTAGCTATCATGCCCTCACAACTACCCTTACTTTCCTTGAGACTTGGGAACCCAACCAAGTCCCGCCTTAACTACGACAACTTAACCAAGTTATAATTACTACAACTAGACTATGCCTTATTCACCTAAGAACTTCCTATAACACATCTTAGGCTACTCATGTGCAATCTCAACTCATCCCACTTAACAAGTTAACAAGTCAAGGCTCACGTCCAACCATGGCCATAAAACAACTAAGCAACATAGTTTACATCTTGACATGTGATAACACCTGGAACATCTAACAATTCGTTAGCACTGTGTGGTATGTGTTAGCATCCCCTGCATTTCTTGGCATGCTTTGCACTCCATAGTACACCCTAGAACTCCCTAACATGCCCTGACACTCTAACATTCCTTAGCACTACCTAGCATATAACCTTGTCACTCCCTCCTTAGAACACTTGGAACTCACTGACACTCCCTATCACACACTCTTATTTATTCATTTCCATGCATTTTGAATTAGTTCTCCCTTGTGTTTCTGTGGCACTCCCTAACACTTGTTGGCATGCATTGGCACACCCCAATACCTAGCACATCTTGGCATGTTTCTCTGGAACTTTAGCATTCCTTGGCACTACCTAACATATGTTGTAACTCCCTCGTTACCACACCTAGAACTCACTAACAATCCCTATCACACACTCTTATTCATTCATTTCCATGTATTTGAAACTAGTGATCCCTTTTGTTTCCTTGACAATTCTTAACACTCCTTGACATGCATTGGCACACCCTAGCACCTACCACATCTAGGCATGTTTCCCTAGTCTCTAGCATGCCTTAGCACTACCTACCATACCTTGTTACTCCCTCAGCACATGTGTAACTCACTGACACTTCCTGTCACAAACTCTTTTTTGTTCATTTGCATGCATTAATTTGACCTAGTGCTCCCTTGTGTTTCCTTGGCACTCCCTAACACTTCCTAACACATGTTGACACACCATAGCACCTAGCACATCTTGGCCACATGTTTCCCTAGCAATATAGCATGAATTAGTGCAACCTAGTGTACCATGTCACTCTCTCCTTAGTACACTTGGAACTTGCTGACACTCCTTGTCACATACTCTTATTCATTCATTTCCATGCATTTTTACCTAGTGCTCCCTTATGTTTCCTTGGCACCCCCTAACACTCCTTAGCATTCGTTGGCACACCTTGGTGCTTGGAACATGATCTTGGTATGGTTCCCTAGCACTCTAGCATGCCTTGGAACTACATATCATACCTTGTCACTCCCTCCTTAGCACACCTAGAACTCGTTGACACTTCATTTCCATGCATTTGAAACTAGTGTTCCCTTGAGTTTCCATGGCAATTGGCCCTAACACTCCCTAGCATGCATTCGTGCAACACCCTGGCACCTGGCACATCTTGGAATCCCTTAGCAGTTTGCTTTTCTTAGCATGCTTAACATGCCTTGTAACTGTCTAGCATGTGTTAGTACTTCTTGGAATTTCATGGCACACCTTGGCACTCCCTAATTGTCATGCCCTCATAGATATCTTTACTATTTTTGTGACTTGGGAACCCAACAAATTCATTAGCAAAACATTGTTGTGCCCAACCCAAAGTCTCCCTTTTTCTGAAACTACTTTTACCAACCCCTTATAATTGTAACCATGGCCTTGCCTCCTAAAATTCCTATTCTAAGCTTCTCCTAACACACTTTTTCATTAAGACACTTGGAATTCGTTGACACTCTTTGACACACACTATTATTTATTCATTTCCTTGTATTTTGACCTAGTTCTATCTTGTGATGCCCTAACACTCCCTAACATTCCTCAACATGCATTGGAAATTTTCGACATGTGTTAGAATTCCTTTTCATTTGTTGGCACACCCGGACACTCCTTAGCTATAATTCCCTCACAACTACCCTTACTTTTTTTGGGACTTGGCAACCCAACCAAGTCTTGCCTCAACTACAACAACTTGACCAAGTTACAGTTACTACAACTAGACTATTCCTTGTTCACTTAAGAACTGAATATGGCTCATCTTAGGCTACTCATGTATAATTTCAACTTATCCAACTTAATGAGTTACAAGTTATCATGTAAAGGCTCATGTCCAACAGTGGCCATAAAACAACTGAACAACATAGTTTACATCTTGAAATTTCATAGCACCTCACACATCTAACAATCCCTTGGCATTATGTGGCATGTGTTAGCACCCCCCTACATTCCTTGACATGATTTGGCACTCCCTAGCACTCCTTGACATGCCCTGGAAATCTAGCATGCCTTGGCACTTCCTATCATATAACCTTATCACTCCATCCTTAACATACCTAAAACTCACTGACACTGCCTATCACACACTCTTATTCATTCATTTCCATGCATTTTGATCTAGTTCTCCCTTGTGTTTCCATGGCACTCCCTAACACTCCATGGCACCTGACACATTTTGGCATGTTGCCTTGGCACTCTAGCATTCCTTGGCACTACTTAGCATACCTTGTCACTCCCTCCTTAACACACCTAGAACTCACTGACACTTCCTGTCACATGCCCTTATTCAATCATTTCCATGCATTTGAAGCTAGCTCTCCCTTATGTTTCTGTGGCACTCCCTAACACTCCTTGGCATGCATTGCCACACCCTAACACTTGGCACATATTTCCATATCATTTCCCTGGCATGTAGCATGCCTTAGCGCTACAACGAATATCTTGTAACTCCCTCAGCACACCTAGAATTCACTCACACTTCTTGTCACAAAATCTTATTCATTAATTTCCATGCATTATTTTGACTAAGTGGTCCATTGTGTTTCCATGGCACTTTGTAACACTTCCTAGCACGTGTTCACACACCCTAGCACCTGGCACATCTTGGTTAGATGGTGCATTGGCACTCTAGCATGCCTTAGCACTTCCTAGCATACCATGTCACTCCCTCCTTAACACACATGGAATTCACTACACTCCCTGTCACACACTCTTATTCATTCATTTCCATGCATTTTGACCTAGTGCTCCCTTGTGTTTCCAAATCACTCACTAACACTTCTTAGCACACATTGGCACATTGTTGGCTATGTGGGGCCCAACCTAGGTTCAGCAGTGAGTTTAGCCAAGCAAATCTTGGTACTACTGGCCCTTTCGGCAACAGTTCGCGGAGCGTGGACTGAGGTCTCACCCGAAGTAGTATGGGAGGGTGATGGAACCAAGTTTTCGCACCCTAGGGATGTCTTGATGAGGGATCTGGGGGTTCACGATCTGAATCTGTGCATTGCGCTGCTCTATGTAGCTTTTTATTCTTTGCAACCTGCATGCACCTCTATGAATATCATACTATTCCGATCTGATCCTTAATGTGCTATTATATTAGGGCTCAACTTAGTTTGTGTGGGCCCAATATTATTATTACTTGTTCAACTTTCAGATTAGCGTGTGTACTTGAAAACAATATAAATGCATAAAGATAACCAAAACATAGAAATACAGATCTACAAATAGACGCACAATATTCTGAATCAATCTTATCTTTATTAATACTCAAGTTTAGTTATAGACCCAACTCTGCTCTATGCACTCAGCTCTGGGGATCCGCACACTCAGCTGTAGAGCCTCTATCTACCACTACGACCTAATACCTTCAGATCCACTTCTATCTTCTAACCATGCCTTCACATCTATCAATTACTTGTTAAAACTTAGACTATCTTTACACTTAGAGCCTCGCTCTATTTATACAATCCCATGGTCCGTAGACCATGGGTAAGCTGACACACTTTGCATTAAATTACATTATCTTAGGGTGGACAACCCTAGACTCTCGTGCACCACGCCTGCATTTCGCAGGGTCTTTACATTACATTTGACCAAGACTTGGGCTTTAAGCCCCAAAAACCATGCTATGGGGGGATCCAATACCCAACAAGGTACACTTTTTCTACCATACCCTGGATGTCATACCCATGAATTGGTATACTGAGACGAAACTCCGACATGGTATAGGTGAATGGGATGTCTTGCAGGAGGGATTTTTGTTAACATTCACATTTGAAGACCGATGGTCGGATACTATTGATGACGAGCTGCAAGCGGTAAAAGACGCCATCTTCAAAATACCACAGGAACCACTGCAAGTACTTTAACCAGCATGGGAAACCCAGTTAAGTAGTGCCCTAGAATGTTATAATGTGCAAGTAGATGAGGCCGAAATATTTATATTCGAGAAACTGAAGGTTGTCGCAAAGTTAGAGGACCATCAATTGAGGATCCCAACATCACTGCGCCACTAAAAAAAAGCACGTAAACATTGGCACAAACGCGGAGCCGAAGTATGTGATGCTTGGGGACTATTGGGACGATGCTAAGGTAGATAAGGTTGTTGAGTTACTCCCCTAATATCAAGTTTTGTTCCCAACCAAATTGTGGACTTAAAGGGGATCATTGGCAACTTAGGGATGATGAAGATCACTTTGAAACCAGATGCAAAGCTAGTTAAGCGGCAACCTTGATGTTTGAATCCAAAGTACAAATAAAAGGTCCACGACGAATTAGAAAAAATGCTCATAGCTAGAATTATTGAACCAGTGGAAGAGTCCAATTGGGTTAGTCTTATGGTAGTATAGGAGAAAAAACGAAAGGGAAAAATTAGAATATGTGTGGACCTTAGGAAGCTTAATAATGCCTATGTTCATGATCCATTCCTGACACCATTTATAGATGAGGTATTGGAGAAAGTTGGCAGTCAGGAAGCTTAGTCATTCATGGATGGCTTCTCAAGGTACCATCAGATCAAGATCGTGTCAGAAGATAGGAGCAAGATAGCCTTCGGAACCGAATGGGGTTGCTTTCAATACACTGTTATGTCCTTTGTACCGAAGAATGCACCAACGATATTTTCGCGCATAGTCATGGATGCATTCAAGGAATACATCCACAAGTTCTTGTAGGTCTATCTGGATGATTGGACTGTATTTGGGTTAGTTAAACACCATATAGAAAGCTTACATTTGATGCTAGATACTTTTCGATGACACCAGATTGCACTGAATCTTAAGAAGTGCACCTTCCTCATTCCCTTTGGAAACCTACTCGGCCATGTGGTCTGCAAACAAGGCCTGATGGTGGACCCTACGAAGATTGTTGTTATTCTAAATCTGGAAGCACCGTGAAGTGTTAAACAACTACGTGCTACTTTGGGACACATTGGCTACTATCAAAAATTTATCAATAGCTATGCACAAATAAAAATGCTAATGGAAAAACTATTGAAAAAGGATTCCACATATTGTTGGAATGATGATTGTAGGAAAAGTTTGGATGTTCTCAAGGAAAAAATGGCATCTGCTCCCATCCTAGTCTTCCCAAAATGGGACGTAGAATTTCATCTACATGTTGATGCATCGTGTATTGCACTCGAAGCTATACTTACGTAGGAAGGCATGGAAGGTGTGGATCACCCGATTGCATTTGCAAGTCAGTGACTATCCAAAGCTGAAAAGAACTACTCTACTACTGAGCGCAAAGGGTTGGCAATGGTATACGCACTCCAGAAATACCAACACTATTTACTTGGCAGGCACTTCAAGATGTATACCGATCATTCCATGTTGAAATACCTGGTGAACAAGCCTGTGTTGGGGGGCACATATGTAGATGGTTGTTACTGTTTCAAGAATATGACTTTGAGGTCATCATAAAGCCAGGACACCTAAATGCAAGACCATATCAATTATCATGAATAGAGATAGGCGAGGAGCCAAAAAATTTGGAACAAGGACTACTTGATGCACATCTCTTTGTAGTGTGCATCGTGGATGGCCACTTCGAAGATATAATCTATTTTTTAACCACAAGGACTGCACCGAAGGAATATTCAGTCCAGCAAAAGAAGGAATTGGTGGTGCACACGGTAGACTTTTCTGTCATTGCAGGGAACCTCTACAAAATGGGAAACAATGAGATATTGCAAAGATATGTACCTAAATTTGAACAAGGATAGATCCTCATGGAAGCACAAGGGGGGGGGGGGGGCGCTATAGGAGGGCACTATGTAGGATGCACGATGACACGAAGATTCTTCATGTTGGGCTATGGTGGCCAACCCTACATCAAGATTCGAAAGCGCATTGTTGGGCCTGCGACATATGTCAAAGGACTGGGAAACCATCACAAAGGGATGAGATGCCACTCAATCCATAGATGACGCTGCAGCCATTCAAAAAATGGGAAACCAACTTTGTGGGACCAATGAAACCTCAGGGAAAGATGGGTGCGCACTACATCATCACCACAACAGAGTACCTAACTTGATGGGCAGAAGCACAGCCGGTTCAGGACTGCACGACCGCTATAGCTGCAATTTTTTTTTTCGACAACGTGTTGACATGATTTGGTTGCCCAAAAATTTTAATGAGTGACCACGGAGTGCACTTCCTAAATGAAATATCAATGCACTCATCGAGGAATTCTAGGTGTATCATCAGCAAAGTACGACGTACCATCCCAAACTAATGGGACCATAGAAGCATTCAACAAAATTATGGAGACTGCGTTGAGAAAAGTATGTAACGTGCAACAAAATGACTGGGACCTATGCATACCTATCATATTATGGGCATACAGAACCATGTGCAAAAAATTGACGAGTCAAACACCTTTAAGGTTAGTCTATGGCACGGAAGTAGTCATGCCAATGGAATACATTATACCCAGTTGGCGGATAGCAGCACTTACAGGCATGTTGGACTACGAAGCCTTAGAAGAGAGGCTCGCGCAATCAAGAGAACTTGAGGAAGAATGATTTCTGGTAGGATTCCATCAGTAGATGCAGAAACAATGTAAGAAAGCCTGCCATGATTGCCATATCAGGTTGCACACTTCAAGGTAAATTATTTGGTGTTGTTGTATGTCAACAAGTTTGAAATTTTTCCTGGAAAATTCAGAATGCATTGGTTGGGACCCTATGTGGTAAAAGAGGTCACAAATGGAGGTGCAGTCTAGCTAGTCAAACTTAATGGAGAACTCTTCTCGGGAAGAGTAAATGGAAGTTGCTTGAAGCCCTACACAGGTGTGCTGGCTATCTGACTAACTGACCAAAGCACAGTCTTCACGACCCAGAAAGCTGGACAAAGGTGTGGGACTATAAACACAAGTACTAGAAGCTGGCATCAAAGTAGAGAATCAAGTCAGACACAGATGATTCAGAAGAAGAAATGGAGAAAATCCAACAGATGGTAGAGCAATGCACTACAGACCTTCACGCCACATAGGCACAGTTGGATGGACTTCGCGCAAAGATTTCCACACCAGCAGAGTGACTCAGGACGAGTCACGATGATTGTGTTGGAGGCCTGTTGGGTAGCAGATCCCCCCACATCATGGTTTTTGGGGCTTAAGCCCGAGTCTTGGTCAAATGTAATGTAAAGACCCCATGAAATGCGAGTGCGGAGCACAAGAGTCTAAGGTTGTCCACCCTAAGATAATGTAATTTAATGTAAAGTGTGTCTGCCTAGCCATGCTCCACAGACCATGTGATTGTATAAATAGAGCAAGGCTCTAAGTGTAAAGATATTCTAAGTTTTTACAAGTAATTGATAGATGCGAAGGCATGGTTAGAAGATAGAAGTGGATCTAAAGGTATTTGGTCATAGTGGTAGATAGAGGCTCTACAATTGAGTGCGTAGAGGCCTAGTAGAGTCCAGAGCTGAGTGTGTGGACCCCTGCAGCTGAGTGCGCAGGGTGGAGTCAGGTCTGTAACTGAACTTGAGTATTAATAAAGATAATATTGATTCAGAATATTGTGCGTCTATTTGTACATTTGTATTTCTATGTTTTGGTTATCTTTAAGCATTTATATTGTTTTCAAGTACGCGCGCTAATCTAAAAGTTGAACAAGTAATATGAATATTAGGCCCGCACAAACTAAGTTGAGCCCTAATATAATAGCATAGTAAGGATCATATCGAAATAGTACGGTATTCACAGAGGTGCATGTGGGTTGCAAAGAATAGAAAGCTGCGCGGAGTAGCGCAACACACAGATTCGGATCGTGAACCCCCAGATCCCTCATCAAGACATCCCTAAGGTGCAGAAACCTGGTTCCAACACCCTCCCATACTACTTGCAATGGTTCCTATGGTATTTTGAAGATGGTGGCTTTTATTGCTTGCAGCACGTCGTCAACAATATCTGACCATCAGTCTTCAGATGTGAATGTTAAAAAAATCCCTTATGCAAGACATCCTATTCGCCCGTACCATGTCAAAGGTCTATCTCATTATACCAATTCATGGGTATGACATCCAGGGTATGGTAGAATAAGTGTACCCATTCAGGCTGTGGTTCTTCCCCATAGGGCTTGGTCCATTTCGCGAGGTGTGTGCATAGGTCATCTCGTCCATCGTATTTATCTTCTATCTGTAGTTGTGATTTCCCAAATCGTAGGCACATCATCCTTCTACATCCACACTAGTCCTCAAAATTTCCTTGATGTGTTCCCCACCAATGCGCAGGTGTTGCGCATAGCACCCACTTCAATGCATTGAGCTGCTGTTGTTCTAGTACTATGCTTTCAAACTTGCTTAAGAATTCATCCACCAGTATTAATCCATCATATGTTGGCAGATCTCAGGCCTGGGTTGTTACACAATGTAGTGATCTAATCTTCATGTTACAATTCAGCATTGTCACTTCGTTAAATCGATTGTGCTAGTGTTCGTGTTCTTCGTCTGAATCCATGGTGCAGGAACTTGTACGCTCCAACGAGATCCTTCCGTCTGAAGTCAGATTCACCTAATCTTGATCTCGCACAGTTATCTTGTAAATACAATCTAGCTCATCGTCGCTTCCATCGTCGTGCATAGGTTCAATGTAGCGTGCCCCTTCGGCTGGGTCTAGTGGGACTACTACACGTAGGGACTTTTTCTTGAATATCATATTCCGCTTCTTTAGGTTAATGACTCCATTCATATCAGTGGCCTACTCTATTCCTAGCAACGCGGCATAAGGATTTCTGTCATCAAAAAGATCTATTACTTCAAAGTTTGTCTATGTGCTCATGCCTTCGATATCAACTATTACCCCTTGCTACCTCCCCATGGGAAAAATATTATGTTGTTTCGCCCTTCCTAATTGAATAGGGGACCACTATAACGTGGGCTTGCCCATACGTTCCCACGTTTGCTTTGGTAATACATTCACATCCGAACCTAGGTCTAGGATTACCCGATCCATTTCATACTCACTAATCTGCGTTGTCAATCTCATTTCCCTCCTGGTGTGCAATGCATGCTTTCCCAATTTTCAGACTACGCGCAGTTCCCCTAACCTTGTGCACCTAGGGATCAACTCCTATAGTCCCTTGACTGCCTTATTTTCACGCAGTAGTTTCATGCATGTCTTAAAAAAGGTAGTAAGCATAGAAGGATCCATCTCTGGCTCTGGTTGATCCTTAGTCCCTAGAGTGGAGGCCTCTGCGAAGCTCTTCTTAGCTTCCATGAATGTTTCCTTTGCGCGTTCTACGTCAAACTCAGGTTCCTTTATGGGAGCCTTGCGAACCCAGGTATCTTCCTCACACTGCTTCCCCTCATCCTCCCTGGTGATTGCACCACTTCTGAGCACCATGTTCACATTTGGGTCTCCTTTGCACGGTTCAGACCTCATCATTTGGATATTCTGAGTTGGAGGAGGGTGGAATACCCCTTTCTCGTGCATCTGTGAAATCAACGTAGGACAATCTACTGCTTCATGATCGAATTAAGCACAGTATGAGTAGGATATTCTCGTTGGGTTGGTACAATCGCGGGTGTAGTGCCTCGGTCCTGTACAATTATAAAAAATTATCTGTCTGCGGCCCCTTCCTAGTCCCATTCCTCCTCGTCCTCAAACTCGCCCCTAAAATCTAGCACACACCATCCCCACAACTGGGCCGAGAGCTCGTATTTCTATCTACATCCTATATGTTGGGTTCTGATCCATCATTAACTTGTAGTTGCAACAAGTACGCTCATCGTGGCCCACCGACCTATAGAAATTACAAAACAGTTACTAGGGTGCTGGTGTATACTTCTTCAACAAATGACAATTATCCATCATGTATTTTCCTCTTATCTGACAGATCACACACCATAATACAGGTGTCGCACTCAGCCCTACCTATGCCTTTGGTCTCAATAGCATTGGCCCCCCTCCTGCTAAGTAGTTCGGGAATACTGGACAATGGTCCTTGTCATGGCCCTCGCCTTTTCATTTTATGCACCATACTTCCTCATGCACCTCTAGCCACGGTGCCCTATCTTGCTTCAAGCTTTGCATTTCTAGGTAGAGATTCTGTAGCTACACATGGATTTTTTGAACTACTAGCCCTGGGTCTTGTATTGGTGTCTCATGCAACCTCATCGCCATTTCCAACACTTCGTCTTGGGTAGAAAGTTTATGTTCTGACAACGCCATCCTTAGTTGCGATGTCAAAGATTCCATAAACCATGTGTGATGTTGTGCATCCGTGAGCGTCATATTAGCCTCGTGGATTGTACTCTTCAGTCGCTGATCCAGATCCCAAGGGGTCTCACTTGGGAGCATTGCGATCTCTTTAAACCCGATGATTGACTGTGTCTCTAATTTCGGCCTGCTAAATTCTTTGTTCAACGCATTCTGGATCTTTGCTATCCCTACATTTGGGTGGTCATTAAAGTGATTGATATACCATGTCAATGCACGATCCTGCAGTACGCTCACCAATGTAGCCTTCTTAATGTTATCATCTGTGACCCCTTGCGCTTCCCACACTGCTCTTACCATGAACCAGAACTGATCTAGATCCTCATTCCCTACTCCTCTGAATATGAGTAGCTTGATCGTGCTCGCCATGCTGAACTACGGGGCTTGTGGAGGTGAAGGAGGTGAAGCGGGTGGTGGCATGGGTGGAGGTGGTAGCTATGGAATGCGTTGCCTTATCAAATTGATTGCACTTCTTGGAGAGACCCAAGTGAGCTCTTCCTCACTCTCTCATGAAGGTGAAATTAATGGATTGTTTCCTAATTCCCTGCTACGTTTGTAGATCTTTCTACTTCGTGTCATTCCAAACATTAGTATATTCGCATAACCCACTTTTTACATAACAACATATTAATCCAGGTATTTGGAGATTTAATGTACTTACCTCATGGTCCCTTGAGGAAACGTCATTCTGCTTCACTGTAGCTCATGGTCGTGTCTACTGTAAACTCAATGATAAATTCCCCTATTATCCTATCGAGCCAATGGTCCATAGCTCACGCGATCTTAACTTCTAATGCCTCTAGTCTACGCACTAATTCCAGAGTCCACACTATCGGTTGGTCGATCTTACACCTTCCCTAGCTATCGGCTAACCTCGCGATCCACTTATATAGTTTAGAAGGAAAGGATGCAAATAAAATCTTGTGGATTTCTGTATACACGTAGTGATCCAGCCACCATTTCTCAGATACCTTCGCAGTTCTCTTTTCCTGTGTCGTAAACTCGTGAATCTTCTTGTCCAACCACTCTTTAATTTCCTTCTTTGTTGGGTTCCAATGGCACAACATCAGACATCCCTTAGGCAGATCCTAGTCCCGGCAATGGAACCATTTGTTGGCTACGTGGGGCCTGACCCAGGTTCAATAGTGAGTTTAGCCAAGCAAATATCGGTATTACTGGCCCTTTTGGCAACAATCCATGGAGCGCAAACTGAGATCTCACCTGAAGTAGTATGAAAGGGTGCTGGAAGTAGGTTTATGCACCCTAGGGATGTCTTAATGAGGATTCTGGGGATTCACGATCTGAATCTGTGCGTTGTGCTACTTCGCACAGCTTTCTATTCTTCGCAACCTGCACACGCCTCTGTGAATACTATATTATTTTGATCCGATCCCTACTATGCTATTATATTAGGGCTCAACTTAGTTTGTGTGGGCCCAATATTCTTATCACTTGTTCAACTTTCAGATTATTATGTGTACTTGAAAACAATATAAATGCATAAAGATAGCCAGAACATAGAAATACAGATCTACAAACAAATGCACAATATTATGAATCAATCTTATCTTTATTAATACTCAAGTTTAGTTACAGACCAGACTCTACCCTGTGCACTCAGTTGCAGGGGTCCACGCACTTAGCTGCAGACTCTACTAGGCCTTTGTGCACTTAGATACATAGCCTCTATCTACCACTGCAACCCAATACCTTGAGATCCACTTCTATCTTCTAACCATGCTTTCACATCTATCAATTACTTGTCAAAACTTATACTATCTTTACACTTAGAGCCTCGCTATATTTACATAATCCCATGGTCCGCAAACTATGGGTAGGCCAACACACTTTACATTAAATTACATTATCTTACGATGGACAACCCTAGACTCTCGCACTCTACACCCACATTTCGTGGGGTCTTTACATTACATTTGACCAAGACTCGGGCTTTAAGCCCCAAAAACCATGCTATGGGGGGATCCGCTGCCCAATACACACCTTTGAACTTGGTACATCTTGGCATGATTCCCTAGAACTGTATCATGCCTTGGCACTCCCTAGCATACCTTGTCAGTCCCTTCTTACCACACTTGGAACTCACTAAAACTCCCTATCACACACTCTTATTCATTTATTTCCATGCCATTTAAACTAGTGCTCCCTTATGTTTCCTGGCACTCCCTTGTAACACCCTCCTCCCACATCTACCCAAGCAACTGACCAGTTGGGGTAAACATGTGACGAGAGGCCACTATGATATGATTCAACCTCGTGGGTCACATTAAGGAAGTGGAACTGATTGAAACACACCATGCACACATTAACCATTAGGTACAAGACCCTCAAGAACCAATCCAATACTTTAGACAACTTACTTTAGGGTCTCACTGAACTAATTTTGGACAACTTAAGGCTTAGTATCTCACATGATATATGCATGAGGGTGACCAAAAACCCAAAGTCGCTCTCTTTCAGGATTGCCTGCTAGCGACTAGAGATCAAAATTGTCAGTGCTATGCCAACGACTCCATGATTTGAGCCACTTTTTGAGGCCCAGATCCCAGGTCATTGCCTAGAATTGAACCATCTTTGCAAATTAGTAAAAGAACATGGAAATGAAAGTGCTAAAGTAAATACTTGTTCAAGACCTTGACTGGACCCTTACTAGCCATGACACATTTTTTCAAACATATTTCAAATGTGTAATCTATAGTTGTAATTCACATTTCCCAGCATATGGGTCTCATACTTAGTTGGGAATCACTAAGAACCATTGATTCCTCAACACATCAACTGCCATTCCATCCATTAGGTCATAGATACATTGACCATTCAATTGTAAGTAAAAACATGATGAGAGCCACACATGGCTGCTATCATAAAACACATACATAACCAACATAATAACAACAGAAAATACTCATGAAAGTACAGTCATATAGACCACATATAACCTGTCAAAATGCTCATAAAAATGCAAGGTGAAATAACATTTCATTAATGATGCAAAATCCAAACTCGTGATGGGACTTCCATGTTCCACTCGACTGTAGAATGGATGAGCCAAATCTCTCTTCAACCATTTAGCCCTGTGCCATATTCCAAGCATTAATGTGGGATCTCATAGAACACATCAATCAAAAACCATCCAGGGCTTCCAGAGGCCATCCACCTCAACCCATCAAACAATTATTCCACCTCATTCTACCTCATGGTTAGACATCACAAAACCATCATTAGGTCGGTCTCTATCCCAACCATCCAGGGCTCCAGAGCATTTTGCCAACCAAGGCTCTAGGACTAGTAACTCAACCTACAACGTTTCCCTGGTTCCAGAGAGTTTGTCCAACCAAGGATCTAGGAATACTAACTCAACCCACCAACGGCTCCAAAGCGTTTTTCCAACCAAGCCTACGGGACTAGTAACTCAACCCAAGATGAGAAGGGGGCTTAGGACTTAATTTCATAGGGACTATGGGACCTAGAGGGAAGGTAGAAAGAGAAATTGAGAGGGGAACCCCTAATAGTGGTGATAAGGGGATTAGGAGTCCAATTATCACAAACCATAAGCCCTTAACCCATAACTAGTAAATTCCTTATCCCCTTAACCCCTAATACATAATCCCTTATCCCCTACACTTACAACTCATAACCCATAAACCCCTTGACTGATTAACTCTTAAGACACTAACACCTAACATATAATCCATGAACCTCCTAAGCCATAACTCCTTATCCTCTTAACCTGTCACCCTTAACCCCCAACCCTTCACCTATTAAACATCTTAACTTCTAACCCCTTAACTAATAACACCTAAATCCCCTAAATCTCAAGTCCTTAACTGCTAAACCCAATTGTGTCAATGTAGAATAATATACATAACAAAAAAAAATTATATTGTCCACATCAATGCTTGAAATAGCCTTAAATTAGCCATGAGTGGTGAGCTAGGGGGTGAATGTGGGGAAGTATTAAAGATACATCATGTTTAAATTCCTTTACATTGTGAGGTTGTTATCCAATAGGGTTGAAGCATCATCACAAGGAAGCATGACACATTTTTGTGGGGGAGCAATTAAAGTTGTGACATAATTCAAGTGATTTACACCTCCAATGTAAATGAAATCATTTTATGTTTTTGTCACATTTTTAGAGAGGTTATTTATAGAAAATACATTCAATGTACTTAGACTTCATCTTTTCAGAGCCTCGAATCTAACATGGATTTGTACCAAGAACACTTCATGCAAATGAAAGGGGGCCTTTTTGTTTAACAACATATGCACAAGAGCACTGGATGTTGCCCTTCGGATCCACCTTGGTGTGTACAAAGTGGGTTTACATTTGCGTCAAGTTGAAACTAATCATAATGACATTCCTCTTCTTAATAACATCTACTAGCTTTTCCATATACATGAGATAGAATTAAAGGATCAACTCATCGGTAGATGCCCCCAGTTATTATGAGATTCAAGGGATGTTCTATTGTCTTTATCAACATTTGGATGGGTCATTATCTACATTCTTTAAATACATGTCTAGAACTTTTTATGAGGGAGGTCCTTTGATATTGATCTTTATATAAGGCCTTATGTGGCCTTCCCCTATAAAACTCTTCTAAGGGGGTCACCTCCTTCCATGTTGCCTTGCCTACTTAGGACCAAATTTACTGACCAAGATTCAAACTTCTTCAAGTACCAAATTAATGAGGCATCGTACCTTTTCTTGACCTCGAACTCAATGAGACATATTTATTCAAAGATAATTTGAGGATTTCCTACCATAGATCACAAGTTGGATGTCATGGGATATGTTAACGCATTTTCTATTTGGGGTTTTAGAGGATATTTTAAAATTTTGATTGTGTTAAAATTGACAAATAGAGCCAAATTCCACCTTGGGATAGCTCATTTGATGGAAATGATGATTGCGTTAAATTCCTCCTTTTGAGAGGACCAAAATTGATATAAAGATCATCTCATTTAGATAAGAAAAAGTGTTACTTTGAATTTATGCTCACACTTGTACAAATTGTTCATGTCGGATACATCAATATGTAGGCTCAAGAATCCCAATGGATGTGTCTCTTCACCCACAGTGAATTGTATAAATACAAGTGATCTCACTCCTCATTTGGCATCATCATCACTCACAGATTCTTCTCTCTCCTTCTGTCATTGGTTCGTACAACTATTGGGCAACTTGTCTCTCTCACACGTGTGGCAAGAAGGACACATTTTTTGGGCTGAATTGCAGGACCGAAATTTCAGGCAGCAGACCAAGTTTGACCAATGTTGACGAAAGATTTGTTGACCAACTTTGACAGAAATTTTTGGAGGATCTTTTCTATCTCTTGAAGGTGGCATTTATGGGCACAAAAATTAAGGGAATATGATCAATTTGACAATACTATCTTCATGGTTGACGGTAGTTTGACCACAGAAAAATATAACAATTTTTCTCTCTCCTTTCACCAAGTTTGACTAGGGAAAACCAAGCTATTTTGAGGATGATTTATTGTTGATTTGACGGGCTAAAGTTTGACTGCATAAATTGACAAGATTGTTTTTACTTTGAATTGGGCAAGTCAATTTGACTATTGTACTCTCTCTCTCTCTCTCTCTCTACTAAACTTTTGATATAATAATAAGAAGAATTGATCAAAGGGTTTTCCAAACATTGGGGTTTTTCCCTGGAATCCACCAAATATGGTGTCCTCTTGTCTTGGTTTGTCTTTCGAACAATTTGTTTTTATGTTCTATCTACTTTTATTGTCAATGTGATTAATGGTTAATGTGATTTCTACTAGAAATGTAAATTGAAATTGCTATTAGGTTGCTTAAGGAACATTGAAGTAATTGTGCTAGGCATAGAACATACCATTATTAACTAAAATTAATAGATTGTCATCTCAACCCCTATGACTCTTGCCACATTGATCATTTTCCATCTAAGGTTTACGAATCTATATGTAATTCATGGATGGATCATTGGTTTAATCACACATTTCCTTAGCCATCTAGGACACTAGGTGTAGAAAGAGGTTCTTTTAGATACCACATTTAGCTAGATATGTATGATCGATGTGTATATGATATTATGTCCATTGTGCACTATTTTTATTGTGTTCACTTAAATTGTTATGCAACAAACTCACAAAATAGAAGAAAAGATAGATGAATGCCTTCAAAATCAACCTCTTTGAGGGGGCAACCTCATTTACATTACACAAATGAACAATTCTTGGATGATACAAATGAAAAAACCTCCTTTCTATATATAGGACTCTAAGGGGTCAAAATATAATCAAAGCTGACATAACAATAATAATATAACGGCTCAACTGCAATAATAATAATAATGGGCTTCTATGGGGCACAATAATAACAATATGGGGACAATAGGGGCACAACAATAACAATAAGGGCTACAATGACAATAGTAATGGGGGAATCACTAGTATTATAGGGAACTAACATAAACACTCTGTTATAACTATTGATTCTTTGGCTATAAGTTTTAGTCTGAGTTGTTCCATGGCGTTTCATAATTTTTCTCAGAGAAGTGTGCCATCTTGATGGTTTGGGTATATTCTTGGTGATTTGAGTAGGTGTTATACATTGATTTTATTTTATGCCTTATTTCCTTTAGCAAAAAATGATCCCATGTCTCTCTTAACGACACATGTGAAGACCTTCTAAGCTATGGCTAGCTTATAATAGGGTATTTTTAAGCTCGAAATGAACTTCCTAAAAAATAATGGGCTACCTATAACTATTTAAGTTTATTGATAACATTATTTACAGATTTAAACATATTTTTCACATTTTTCACTTCCTTAAAGATTAATACATATTTTCCTTACATGTAAATCTCATGTCCATTTTCCCTCCTTATATGAGCATACTTACTTATATTAAAGAGAATTCATATAGTTTTTACTGATGCCCTAATTGGACCAACATTATTACTTATCTTCAACATCATTAAATATAACTTCTATGTGAGATGACCTCCTTTTGCTCAAATAAAAATAAAACTTAATGAAAAACTAAGTGACCATAGCTATTGCTTTATAATATTTTACTACCTATTCAAATCTAATTTGGTAGCTACTCTAAAATCTAAATGGACCTATACAAATTTATTTTCCCGCCACACTTTTTGATAAAGGATCTTAAAGATCAGACTCATTCATAGAAGAGTCAAATATCATCAAGGGAGATGAAAGGTACTCATATATCTTTCTCGTAAATTTTTAATCAAGATTCTCTTTACATGGTCCCTAAATGGACCTTCCACTTGAGAATAATGGTACTGAAACTGACACATTTGTGGGCATATGGTCATTTCATTAAATTGAAAAACTTTGCTTGTCTTTTATTAATTGTAGAGATTTTTTAGTCCTTCAATGATTACTAAAGTGCCTTTTTGTTTCCTAAAATTTTCTTCTCATATGGATGACTTTGATATTCATCTTACCTTTGGTTAATTAGGCAGCCTTCACTAGACACTACAACAAATAAATCACAAGTAAGTTGCCAGGATGCAAAGGAGGGCAACCAACTAAAAATAGATCTAAGGAAACATCTGCAAGAATAAAGGTACTAGTTATCCATACATTCAAATGAAGAGCTTGCTCTGGTCCTCAATTTCTGTTATCATCTTTTGTCTGATTTCTTTTTGTTGATATGTTGGAAACAAGACTTCTGAGATAACAACCAAAATAGAGTAAGGGCCCAAGTATTCTAGAGTCTCACAGAGCTCCAATAACCACAATATATCTTGATCGACACCTCTATTTGGATTCTGCAGTATAGAGATACATATCATGGGTATATATTATTTTAATTTGGACAAAGAAGTAATGTTTGAATGTGATACAATAAGATGTCCCATAGTCATAAGTTGGAAGCTGACGAAGTGTGGCCACTATAAATATGATATCGTTTAGTAAAGTGCCTTAGGCAGGGTTTAATTATCTGGATTAATGATACACTTCTTGTACACAAAAAATATGTCTTGAAGAATAGGATCTGGCATCAATGGTTGTAATTATCTTGCCTCCAAAGGATATTTTGTTATGTACTACATATGAATGGGATGAATTTTACAGCTTGCATTGTTCAGAATAATTTTCGATTTGATAAATCATGCCATGTAATTTAAATATTGAGATAACTAAATGGTAAAGGGGAACACATTCTACAACATATTTTAGACTACAATATATTATTAAAGATGCTTATGGCTTGCAATCTGTTTTTCCTTGTTTCAACTGATTGAAAAATTTGTCATAGAGGAGAACATGTATAGAGGGCCTAATGATGAACATGTCGAGTTCAAAACTATCCATCATCTGTCAGGTGTTAAAATAAGTGCATCTTAAAATGTTTACTCAATACAATTCAAAATCCTCCATTAGAGTGTTGATTATATACACATACACCAACAACTATATGTAGAAAACAAAATCAAGATCCGTAAGGGTCACAATGGGCATGGCTGTATATTTGAGTATCCTCCCATTGACAAGGTTGGGTCATATGTCCTCTTATCTACCAATCTGCATTCGGTAAATACCATTGTTCAATTTTATTGTTTTTCATGATTGGTTTTTTCTAAAATGATTTTTTTTTTCTTACCATCCAGGTAGAGTCAAGATTTGAATGGAATAATGTTCATCAGTCAAAATTGTGCAAGGCTAAGTCAAGTCAAAATTCTAATTTCTATAGTTTATTTCCCACGGTGACTCTCACCCCAAACACTTCCTCATAAAATTTCAAGTCAAAATGGCCATTGATATGACTTATTTCCCATCCTTGGCCAAAAACCCATCAATACCTAGGAAGGGTTTGGCCTAGTCCAAACTTCTGAAATTCGACTCCCAAGGAGCCCAATCTCAGCTACAACTAAAAAACTCAGCCTACTAGAATGAAGCTATGTAACCTCTTGGAAACTACCCCAAATCACTGAGATGATCCATCCTAGGAATTTCCTCCCTTCCCAACCTTGAATCCAACCTGTAGCTCTTCCCCTCAAGACCCACGTATTGCCTGGACTGGCTCTCTGTGCTATCCTCCAAGCCTGGAATTTGAACCACCTATTCATTGTCCTCTCCTACTCTAGAAGTACTCCTGAATGCTCACCCAAGGGTGACCTTCGAATTCCTTGGTTTCTCTAGCTAATGGTTGGTTCAATGTAGCTCTTTCCTCAACTGCGTATTCTCTACTGTTGACCCAGAAATACGCACTTCCTAGTAATGGTTGAATGGATGTGCTATAGATGATTTCTGGAACTCATCCAAATGCTATGGAACTGCCTTCCTAGGGTGGCACTCTAAGTCTCACGAAGGTAAGGTTGAATCTCCCACTTGAGATATTCATGGTTGAATAGCCAGTTGACTCGGCTAAGCAGCTCGAGCAAACAATCAAGTAAAATTTGATATGAAAGATGAATGAATGAACAAGTGAGAGACTCCTCCTCCTTATGACTTTCTGGGCCTTCCTTTGCCTCATGTGGTCCCACCAAACAACGATATGAATTCCCTCCAAGCAATTCGAATTTCCTAGTACACATTCCCATGTGGGTGGCCCCCACCTTCCACTAGCAAACTAATCTGGCTACATTTTCTCCTAAGTCCCTAAGTCAAAACTGCTTGGGTCCTTTTCCTTGGAAAAATAGTGGAAAATCATTTAGAGATAAGCCTGTTACAAATTCTTTTAGGAAGGGACATGACAATCATCTCCTCCCAAATGTTGCTTTCCCTCAAGAAACTTCAGAGTTGGGTACTCCAAAATGTGCTCACCCTCCCAGGTTGCATCCTCATCTGGCAATTTCTTCCAATGTACCAAGAACTCCCTAATGGTCTTGCTCCTCAGATTCATCTCTCTCCTCTCCAAAATGGCCTCAGGCTCCAAAACCAAGTGGCCCTCATCATCGAATGGGGGTAACTCTACTGTTGTAGTCAATTATTGCCCCAACACCTTTTTAAGGCATGAGAAATGGAATATATTGTGAATCCTACTCCCCAGAGGCAGCTCCATCTCATAGGCCACCTCCAAAAAGTGCTTGGCTACCCTGTATGGCCCATAAAAATATGGTTGTATCTTCTCCACCACTCTTTGCTTTAACATGGACTACATGTACAACTGTAATTGGAGGTACACCAAATCCCCCTCCTTGAAATGTCTCTCGGACTGATGCAAATCTGCATACACTTTCTGCTAGTTCTGCACTGCCACTAAGTTATCCTTAAGATGCTTGAGGATGTCTTGGCTCTCTTGGATCCAATCATTGGCCTTTAGGGCCTGACTATCTCCAAAAACAACATCAACAAAAGATAATGCATCATAACCATATAAGGCATGGAAAGGATGAAGACTATTGTGATTAGCCTTCACCCAAAACCTGTTACCCACTAGCTGCTTTCGGAACTTAGCCAATGCATGCATGATGGCCAACATCTCTTTGTCATATATATAATATTACCACTCATCGGGTAAGAGATTCCAACTCTCGAAAGCAATGGGGTGCACATCTTGAGATAGTACTGCTTCAACTTCCTCTCTGGATGCATCACACTCCACGATGAAGGGCTAGGAGAAGTCCAGAAGCACTAAAATTGGAAAATTGCTCACCACCTCCTTGAGGTGATCAAAAGCTTCATGTGCCCCATATGTCCATGTGAAAGCCCCTCTCTTCGTCAAATCTGTCAGGGGAGCTTCCAAATGCGAAAACGCCTTGATGAAACTTTTGGTAATAAGTGTAGATGCCCAAGAAGACCCTCAAAGTTGTCACATCTATGGGTACAGGCCAATCATGGATAGCTCGTATCTTATCCTCATGGAACTTCACCTCATTTGCACCAATGATATGCCCTAAGTAGATCATCTCTGTCAGGCCAAACTCACACTTGGACAGTTTGGCATAAAATTGTTGCTCCTCCAAAATATGTAGCACCTCCTCCAAGTACTAGAGATGCTCCTACCAAGTCTGTTGTAAATAAATATATTGTCAAAGAAAACCGACAAAAGTATCCTAAGATTCCTCTAGAACACATGGTTCATACATGATTGAAAAGTAGCCAAGGCAGTGGTCAACCCAAATGGCATGACCAGGAACTCGAAGTGCCCATAATTGCACCGAAAAGTTGTCTTGGGGATGTCCTAGTTCCTCACCCTGATCTAGTGTACCTTGAATGTAGATCTATCTTAGATAATTACTTATCTCCTCTAATCTCATCCATCAACTCATCTATGCGGGAGATGGGGTACCAGTTCTTTGGTGCCTTCCTGTTGAGGGCCTGGTAGTTAATGCACATGCGCAAGGTTCCATCCTTCTTCTTCACCAACACTACTGAAGAAGCAAAATGACTGGAACTTGGCTTGATATGGCCTGATGCCAACAACTCTTTGCTGTCCCTCTCTATATCATCCTTAGAGTCCTTAAGATTCCTATAATGGATAGTGATCACTGCCTACACACCCGGTTCTAGCTCAATGGTGTGCTCGAATCCCCTATCTGGCTGCCCTAGTGGAATATCCTCGAACACCACTGCATACCTATCCAAAAACGTCTGTATGTCTAGAGGTGGTGGTTGGACCTGTCCTCCAACCTATGAAACCCTCAACTCCACTACCCATGCTATGTCCCCTTGTCATAGATCTACCTCCACCCTATGCACTGAGACTGTCTAGGGTGGATATGAGAGCATGCCTCTAAGGACCATTGATTTTCCATCCTGCCCAGTGAAATCCATCTCCAGTTTCTTCCAATCAGTAGTGATTTGCCCAAGGGAGTACAACCACTGGACACCCATCACCACGTTGTTTTCTAGCACATCAACCACAAAGAAATGGTCGGTCATAGAGTAGTTCCATAACTACTGTCAAAGAAGGCACATAACAAGTGCACTGCATGATATGGTCACCTGGTATCAGGACTGAAAATCCCTCAAACTTGGTCGTGGTGAGGCTCCTCCTCTAAACAAACTGGGCATCTATGAAGTTGTGGGCAACCACACTATCAACTAAGACCGACACCAAATGTCCCTGTATAGTGTCTTTGATCCTAAATCTCAAGAACTTTGGGACCTCACATAAAGAAGCAAGGACTCCCTTTGATGGGGCAAAGGATGCCCCTCCCTATGGAGGTGGTGGTAGTGGTCCCCTATCTGCTGGACTCTCACCATCTCCCATACCACACTCCTGCTCCATGTCATCCTCCTGGTCACTATTTGAAAAGACCTCAATATAATGTGCTTTTCCAACCGTGCACCGATGGCTGGGTGCTCAACGCTCCTGGCAAGTGAAGCACAACTTCCTCTTCCTGAGGTCCTTCCGTGTCTCATCATCTAGTTGCCATTTTCCTTGGGTGGTTATCTAAGGTGGGGGTCTAGAGTCATTCCCCTTCCAGGGAAAATGGGTCCGTGCAGGAAAAGGTTCTATGGCCTTGGCAATGGCCCCCTACAAATATCTGGTAAAAATAACTATCTCCTGGAGTGTGGAGGGTCTGCATGACTTCACCAGTCCACACAGGGGCTTGAGTATGCCCTCTATGAAGGTATATACCCTCCAATAATTTGGTAGTTCTGGGACCATCACTGAAACTCACAGAAACTCTGAAATGTACTGATCTGAGTTGCCTGTCTGGCAAAGTTGGGTTAGCCCCCTAAAATGGGCCTTCGGACCCCTCTGGTCAAAGCGTTCCACCATCCTCTTGGTGAAATCCTCATATAAAGCCACATTGGCATGCCCTAGGCTAGCCAAACCATGAAACCACCAATCATGGGCTTCCCCTTCCATGTGTAACATGGCCATCTTGATGGCTTCTAGCTCTGTCATCCAGTTGAGATGGAAATAAGCATCCATCTTCTTGACCCAGTCCTGAGAAGTGCACTTGGTAGTTCCATCAAATGTAGGTAAGTACATCCTTCCTATTGTCCTTTGCAGCTCATAGCTCTGTGTGGCCTATCCTCCATAACCATTTCTCTTTTCATTATGCTTGAGCTTGTAAAAATCTCTGAAGGAGAGTGCGTCCCTAAAGCCTACACCATAGATTGCCACTCTCAAAAGTGTTCTCCCATCTGTGAGGGGTCTTCAACCCCTGCTAGTTCGATTTTTGCCACAGGCATGAAAGAGGGCAGTGTGGCTCCAGTTGGCTCACTGGTTGATAGGGGTTGTTCTTCCAGTGAAGGGTGATTGAATTGCTGAGAGTCTCTAGAAGTTTCACCAAATAAGAATCCCCTTGAGGTGTTTGTCTCCTGGTTTTTCATTTTTATCTCCTCTAGCATCTCTTTCTGGCCCTTTGCTAAATCATTCAAAGCCTTCATGAGGCTATCAAAATCCATCTCCTCCCTGCTCTTGGGCTCTACCATATATTCCTCTGCTAGCACTTCTTTCCCCTTGTTCCTCGTGTCCCGAGTGATTTCCATCTCTCTTTCTCTGCTTCGGTAGCTTTGCCTCTTATATGTATTGTTTTGCCAGTCCCCTTCTCTCATAGGAGAAAAACCACACAGTTGAGCCAAGACCTAGGCTTTAATACCACTGTAATGTTCCTAAATAGGAATTTAAGTGATAAACAAAGCAATCAAACAACCCAACAATCAGAAAAAATAATTTCACATCAAGCACCCATGAAAACACTAGAAATAAATAACTGTTGAGCCATTTTATTAATTCTTCAAGGGAAAATACAATGATAAAATAGAATGGTACACTTGGGCTTGTCTCTAAGGACAAGCGTGACAAAACCAAGGTGAGAAAATGTTGATTTGAAGGCTACCTAACTACTGCACCAAAATTGATCTGCGTTGCATAGGAACTACACTGTTTGCTAGAATCAAAGCGCTAGAATCACTAATTTCCATGCCAAGGAAATTATAAGATTTCAGCTCCTTTCTCCCTGGCCAAAACCCACCAAAACCTAGAAAGGGTTTGGCTTGGTTCAAACTTCTAAAATTCGACCCCCTAGGAGCCCAACCTCAGTTGCAACTACCAAACTCAGTTTGCTATAATGAATTTGTGTAACCTCCTGGAAATTTCCCCAAATCACTAAGATGACCCCTCCTATGAATATCCTCCTTTCATAGCTGTGAATATGGCCTGTAGCTCTTCCTCTCAAGACTCACATATTTCTTGGACTGGCTCTCTGCGTTGTCCTCCAAGCCTGGAGTTCGAACCACCTGTTTGATGTCCTTTCCTACTCTAGAAGTCCTCCTGAATGCTAACCCAAGGGTGACCTTTAAATTCCCTAATTTATTTAGCTAATAGCTAGCCCAATGTAGCTCTTTCCTCAACTACATATTCTCTATTGCTGGCCTAGAAATACACACTTCCTGGTGATGGTTGAATGGATGTGCTGTAGATGATTCATGGAACTCCTCCGAATGCTATGGAACTACCTTCCTAGGGTGGCACTCGAAGTCTAAGTCCCCCAAAGGTAAGGTTGAATCTCCTGCTTGAGAGATTCGTGGCTGAACAACTAGTTGACTCGGCAAAGCAGCTCAAAGAAACAATCAAGTAAAATTCGATATGTAAGATTAATGCATGAGCAAGTGAGAGGCTCCTCCTCCTTATGACTTTGTGGGACTTCCTTTGCCTCATGTGGACCACTCTAACAGCTATACAAATTCCCTCCAAGCAATTCAGATTTTCTAGTACGCATTCCCATGTGGGTGGCCCCCACCTTCCACTAGCAAACTAATCTGGCCATATTTTCTCCTAAGTCCCTCAGTCGAAACTACTTGGTTCCTTTTCCTTGGCAAAATTGTGCAAACTTTTGTAGAGATAAGCCTATTACAAATGCTTTTGGAAATGGACATATCAGATGTTGTTGTTGGATAGAAATCTCCATAGGCATCTTACACGAGACATATAAATGGCTATTGTATATCACAATAAGAAGCATTAACATATGAAGATGTGGCAGACCCCAAACTCTGTGCATCTTTCATGGAAGATTAAACCAAGGGTCAAGAATGAACACATCAAAGGTAGCAATTAGATTCATCCTAACTCCTATTATTTCAAAAGTGATAGTAAATAATTTCTTCAATCTAAGAATTAAATCAATATTATTGTTGGTTATAACTAAATCATCAATATACACAACAATAATCAAAGTAGCACCATGATCATGTAATACATAGATACTATGATCAGATTCACGATGTTTGAATCCAAAATTGAA
This sequence comes from Pinus taeda, assembly GCA_000404065.3. NCBI lineage: Eukaryota > Viridiplantae > Streptophyta > Pinopsida > Pinales > Pinaceae > Pinus > Pinus taeda. Next base: position 33,290 of record APFE030585506.1, on the reverse strand, counting down.
AAAGAAATGGTTAATATTTGCATACTAGTCCTTGGGGGGCTACTTCAAACCATACAAATACTTCAACAATCAACAAACAAGGTTGGAATCTTCAAGAGGGTTGGAGACTTCAACAATTGACAAACAAGGGCCATGTCTTGTAAGCACAAATATATCCAACCTCGGGCTAATAGAGACACCTCTGGAGGACATCTGATAATAGGCTAGATTTCCTTTTTTTTCCATGATTTTAGGGTTGAGGACCTAAATTTTCAACCCCGTACTCACCCCACAAGGGATTTTTTGGACATATCCATAGCCTTCTGAATGGTGACATCGATTCCAAACACCAAAGAAAGGAGGACCATCTTCTTGTTCTTCACTATATGATTTCTTTTCCTCTTCCTTACTTTCTCAGACTCCTTTGAATCACAACTCCTTATTCACAAGATGGTTTCTCCTCAAAAACCTCAACACCATTCTCAACATCAATTTGACCTTCCTCCATCACTGGGGCAGGCTTTGCTTCCTTTTCACTTCATAAGAGGATCTTAGCCTGATGTAGTTTGTGAAAAAGACTTCATAGAGGAGTTACTGTCATTGTATCATATAGGGATGAATCCTCTAAAACTAATGATATTTCAACTCTGGCCCTTGGCCTAATCAGCACATCCAAAAATTTTCCTTCAGAGAACAACAAGAATATTGGTCCATTCAACAATCCTGCTCAAGTTGGATTTATTAGAGGATAGGGATTGATTATATATATATATATATATATATTAATGAGTCCATATTATATCTTCTTGGCTGTCAACCATATGAATGCTTACAGTGGCTACTTCATACATAAGGATAGTCTTAAGATCACTGGGAGACTTGGCTCCATGGCATAATTTTCCCTATTTACTTGGTTCCTCCCTAAAGAGCTTAATAGAACTATAACAAAACTCGGGGTCTAGGACAAAATTTTACCACTTTATTTCTATATATGTCTCAGAAATTAAAGGCACGTATTGCAATAATTATTTTGATCCAATTTATGAGATCATGTCAAATAATTGGCAAATTATGTTGTACCAAAACTGATACCCAATGTCAGATGTGTTGAGCATATAGATCATTCGAGATTACGGTGCTAAGACTAACTATGACCTATCATCATAATTATTTTCTCTTGTAATAAAGTCATAACATGTGAATGTTGATGCCATACATAACATGAATCATATAGTTGTGACATATAACATTGATGGCCTATAGTTGTGCAAAAATAATTAACTTTGTCCCAAAGATCTCTATAATGCAAGACACAGACCTGTAGAGGGTGGAGGGCTCCTTCTGAGGTAAACGAGCCATAGACAAATGTGAGTTCTAGTCAATTATCTAATGAAGATTGGTCACCCATGCATGCTTGAATCACTCCTTCTATCTGAACAACCATCTTTGATAAGATGTTTTAGGTGCCTTGAAGAAAGATATGGGTGCCATTTCAATACTTCTTCTAATGTTGACTGTATCTATGAATATATGCCAATATTGATTTTCCTGCAGATATGATGCCATCTCAATTTTGCATAAGAGCTAATATAAGTATCCAACCCTCTGGCTAGGGCTTCTTATTTTCACAGTATATTACTTACAATGGACTAATTTTCCTTTTGACACTTCAATTTTCATATGAGAGAATTTTCAAAGTAGGTGTAAGACCTATCCAAGAGACAAGAACTTGAATTCCTTCAGGATGACACTCTTTTACTTTGATTGTGATGCATGCTTCTTAGTATTCTCATTATGTTGCTAAGAGACCCGTAAATTTTTCTCTTTGCAAACTGGGCCCACAAACTTTCAGCAAGCACAAGAAATTTTTCTCAAGTAGATCTAATTCTTCTTCACGATATGAGGACTAGTTTTTCTTTTAGGGTGACATGACTCATAACTTAAGGCAGAGAGGCCACTATAGGCCTTCTTAAGGATATATATATATAGTCCAAAGTATTCTCCCTTGATTAGAGATTCTTTAATTAGTGAAGTAGAAATTTCAAATTGTCCCTCTATGCAAAGAGATCCTTTTATCTTTCAGAGTCAGCTTCTAGGATACTTGTTAGGACTCAGATCTCTTATTTATATATACCAAGAACCTTGTAAATTCTGACCACGGAGATAATGCCTTCTAGGTCCATTCTTCAATCTTCAAGAATACACTTTGCGGGTTCACAAAATACTTAGAGATTGAAGATGATCTTTTCTTCTTTGTCACTATTAAGACTCGAATTTTAGACCTTGAAGATAACTCAGTTTATAAGGACTATCTCTACAAAATATGATTCGATCAAGTACATAGTGTTAAAATCGGCCAGAAGAATCAATCCTGCTGTTACTAACTCCTTGATTAGGATTTCGGATTTCATTCCCATCATTTGATTTAATATCTCAAGGAGCTTGGTCTTGGGAATTCTTATGATTTTTGAAGAGATGAAGCTTTGAATGGAGACTTGTTAGAAAGTTTCTTGATGATTGCATTCTTGTCTTGCATGGGCTGATATTGATTAGTTGGTAACATGGTAGTAACAATTCCCCCTCACATGATGATGACAAGAGAGCAAAGATCAAGTTTCATTGACTATATGATTGGAGTCGAGGAATAGAAGGCCAAAACAATGGAGCTATGTGCACTTGGAGCATGCGATATAAGATATGTAGAGGTAGACTTTTACTGGGGAAGGCAGAATAGGAAATGGGTTTTCACCTTTTAAAGTATCTACTTTAATGGCCCGTTATTCAGAATGTTATGTGCAATTGGGCCTCAAACAAACAAAGGACCACTCAAACAAATTCAAGATTTGGGTTGATTTCTAAAAGTCCTGATGTTTCCCACATGTTTATACAACAGGGAGAGTTGACTCCACACCATGATGCACAAGTTTTGAAATCATATACAGATCCAAAACAAACAATGAATTTATTCACATGGGTAGCTCATAAACCAAAATTCTTGCACCACATAGAGGCCTACGATTCTATCATAGAAAATTTTGAGGTCAGCCCACATGTTCAATTCAATGAAATAAATTTTTGATCTGATGGAGGAAAACCACTATAAGCCTAATTCCCTGACTTTTATAACATTTTTTTTTGGGTCTTTGGGTTCATAGGAGTTATCCAGCAAGCTCCTCTAGCCCTGGAAGAGATGAAAGGATCTGGGTTTGTGCTAAATAGCATGTCGTACAATGGTCTGATAACTCTACTATTAAAATCTGGATTTCAGAGAGAAGCCATGGATGTATACAAGAAGATGATATCTTAAGACTTGTACCCAGCATGAAATGCTATTCTGCACTTATGAGTTCCTTGGGGAAAAAGGGAGAAACAAGATAGGTATAAAAACCTTTTATAGAAATGCAAAGGCTGGGCTTGAAACCTAATGTTTAAACCTTCACAATCTACATCAAAGTTCTAGGGAGAGCTTGGAGAGTGGATGAAGCATGTGGTATGTTGAGACAAATGAAGACAGAGGGCTGTGAATTGGATGTCATGGCCTTCACTGCATTGATGGATGCTCTTTGCAATGTTGGTAGACTGAATGAGGCAAGGGAATTTCTAAGTGAATGAGGAGAAGCAAATGTAGGCTTGATTTTTTCACATACAGTACTCTAATCCACAAGTATGGTGATTTTGGAGACATCAATGTTGTCCAAGATCTTTGGAAGGATATGGAGGATAATGAGTGTGTGCCAAACGTGATTACCTTCACTACTCTTATGAATTCCCTTTGCACAACAAGAAAAGTTGATGAGGCCTTTGAAGTGTTGGATAAGATGGTGAAGAAGGGAAACTTTTCCAATTCAATTACTTACAATTCTTTGATTATTGGGCTTCTCAAGACTAATAGATTAGAAGAAGCTCTGAAAATTTTGAAGGTAATTCATACCAATGAATGCAAACCCAATTATTTTACCTATAATTTCTTCATGGATTACTATGTTATAGAGGGCAAGTTCAATGAAGCATATCAAGTCTTTTGGCAGATGAAGTGGAAGGGCATTGCTCTTGATGTTGTTTCCTTCAATCTTTGTATTGATTATCTTGGAAGAGCAAGAAAAGTCAGAGAAGTGAAGGACCATATTGAAGAGATGAGATAAGTAGGCATTTCTACCAATAATATTACATATGACATAATGATAAGATGCTATTTCAAAGAAGGGAAGGTTGATAAGGCCACTAAGCTATTACAAACATTAAATATTTTGTAGATACCACTATCTCCATGACCAACCTAAATTCTTCCTTGATGCAAGGTCAGAAACTTATTCGTTGCATGGCTGGAAGTCCTCTATCTCACAATTTAGGTTCTTTGGATCAAGTGCAAGGACCCACTTGTATCATGAAAGACATGATATATCTCTTTTCCATTAGACTCCTCATAGGACTTTGGTTGGCTACTATGAAACTTTTCAGAGGTATCATCTTTATGACCCTACCTCTCACCAAGTGACTGAGCATCATGATGAGCCTTTTCATGATGACTGTTAAGATCTCTTAAATACCTCCTTTCTGGTGATGACTCTCAGCATGTATCCATGGAACATGCCTCTCCTTCTCTTGTTGGGTTGCTCATTAATGACTCCTAGATGGTTGTAGTGAACCTTTCCACATCTCCATCTTGTTTTGGTCCACCTATACAAACTCCTTTGAGTTCATTCTTTGTAGTTATTGAATAGTCTATGGGGAGTCGAGACTAAAGGGATTACTTCATTATCTGGTCCATCCTATCCATTGTATGTTGTTGTAGCATTTTTTGTTTTTGGTAAGTTAGAAAAAAATGAAAATATATTTTAAGAACATGTTAAGTTAGGATATGGACAAAAAGAATAAAGAAACAAAATGTTAGGAATATTTTGATGAATAAGTCCATATCAATAAAATGTTAGAATAGATGCCCTAAAAAAGGAAGGAAAAAAATAAAATGTTAGGTTAAAAATAAAAGAAAAAATAATAAATTTTGAAAGTGTTGCACATCCAAATGCCACTACTCTTAGTCAATTTTATTTTTGTAAATAAAGTTGTGCGTAGATTGTTTAAATGCCACACTAGTTCATACAATCCAATCGTGAAGTTTAATCATGATTGGATTATATTTAAATTGTTTTTTAATAGGTAGCAAATAAAATTTGCTCAATAGTTTAATCTGAGCCAATGGAAGCAATAAGGGATAGAAGTAGATTAATCATTAAAAGGAAAATGTTGAGTTGCTAGTCTAAATGCACTCGAGTGAATAAGATTGCAAAAATGTTAGGAGAGTTAAGGGAAGGTACAGAAATGAAATAAAATCAGAGCATGATAGGATTTTTATCCTAAGTCAAATCATTGGATATATGTGCATATAAAAAATGGTTTTAATTAACCATTATTTGTTAAACCTCAATGTTATTCAACTTTATCCATTGATTCCCTTCAGACCCCAAACCTGTCACATCCATCATATCTTTTCAACCCCACCATCACCTTTTGGCTCACTTAATTAAACTCCCCCCATTTTTATTTCATCCCTCACATCTCCCTCTTATCTGATGGCCTACATTGTTCCTCAACCCTCCCTTGCCATCCGAACGTTATCAGCAGGGGGAGGTCCAATGTCAACAGTTTTAGAAACCACCCTCCGAAACTACCAACCCCCACTCCTAGTTATTTGAGACTTAAAATCCCAAACCATTTACTGCCCAAACTCACTCCGGAACACAGTTTTTGATCTCCTCCATCACCATCGCCACTTCATCATCTACGATAACACCCCGTCACTTCCATTGTCCCATCATCCTACATGGAACAATCTTCTGCCTATCTGCTCATTATCCATTTAATTCGCCACACCTGCAAATGAATATTCCATCAATCTGTTTCTCAGCCCCATTGGAGAGTTAATACAAATTTAGCAATTGATTAACAGACCCGCTCCATTTTATGCCTTATAAACCCTTTTCTTTCATAAAAATCATTACATAGTGCATTCTAGTAACTGAATTGATCATTGGATACTTGCAACTTATAGACAAAATGGCAAGTTCACCATTCAAGCCAATTTTATGTCATGTTCACAAGCAAGCCAACAACCAGGTTCACTCAATCTTTTTCAATTACACTATTTTTCTATTATCACTTTGTTTCATTCAAAATTCTTCCCATTTCTATTGCTTTCAGTTTGTAATCCAATCAACAGAATGCCTCCTAAGGGAAAGGAAGTTGCAAAAACCAAAAATCCTCTCATTCATCCTCAAGTTGATTTCCATCATACTCGCTTGGTTTACAGAGACTATAAAATCCATGAGTCCTTATCCTAATTTGAATTGTTTGAGATCTATTGCTAGATGGAGGACCAATTCATCGATCAAACTGATGAAATTGGACTTTGGGATTCCCATCTTCCTCATTACATCTTCCCTCAAATCCATATAGCACCTGAATTTTTCAGAAAATTCCATGCATCCTATGATCCTAGTCAAAGAGCTATTATCTCACCTACTAGATAATTCCTGTGTTCCATCAATGCCCAACCCATTGACTAGATGTTGCAGGCCCCAACTATTGTGCCAACCACTCCTTTTTCTCATGAAAGCCTAATAGAAGCCTATCAGATGTTGGATTTCACTAATAGAGCTCAAACCCTAGAAATTTTCCTAGCTATAGATAGCCCTCTACCTAAAATAAACCCTCCCTATTCATCTATATTCCCAGATAGAACCAAGCAAATTACCACCATTCTCTCTTATCACATTGGTTACTATTCTGATCGATATGTAGATGAAGCCATCATTGGTTTCTTATCTATCTTTTCTGTTGGTTCCAAACCCACTGTTCTTTTTAACTTTAGTCAATTTCTAGCTAAGGCCATTCATGAAAACATTGTTGAGTTCAATATTGAAGAGGCATTCAAGTATGCTTCAGTAATTGTATATCTTTTTATCTATTTTTAGGGAGACAAGTTTCCATTCACTTTGTAGAATCTAGATGAAGAAGGCAACTGACAATCAATTATGTTGACACCTAATTAGAGGGATTGGGTGTATAGTTGTAATTAATGTAAATAAATAATAGATAGGATAGAGAGTCATTGGGAGATGAACCGAAGAGTCACTCCCTCTTGTATATAATAATGATAAACTTGAATGAATATATGAATTTTTTATTTGAGGAGTTACCTCCTGGTCTAACATGGTATCCGAGCAAGCACCGTTTTTTGGCTTCCTTTTAATTTGTAACTCCTATTTTTCTTTGGCTTTGTTTTGCATCTTTTGCAGGATGACATTTTTGTCATAACCCTGCAAAATCTCATTTACTGTTATTGTGTCGAATGGTGCATTAAAACCGAAGGAGAGCTTTCGTTCATTTTTTGTTTAATAAATTTGTCAAAGGTGTTGTAATGACTTGGATTTCCTCCTGCTCTGAGTATGGTATATATACCATTTCCCATTGAAAACCCATATATCTTTTTTCGTATTCACATATATCCTTTTCTGTATTCCCTTGAGCTGGATCTCAAGTATTATAAACCCATATATAAATCACTGGGTTTGCTTTTTAATCGCATATCGCAAATCTCTTTCCCCGACCAATATAGATGCATGTTTGTGATGCAATCATATCCTTCATTAAACCTACTCAGACATAGTTCCCAAGCTTTCACTTTATCTGGATCATTCTCCACTGCTGATCTCAACCTCCAGATCCAACGGCTGACATTGATTTTGGAGGGGACCACTTGCACGATGGTTACCCGCCTGAAAAGTGCCTTTTAATCTCCACTGTTGATAGTAACCTCCAAATCCGACAGTTTATAGAAATTTCGGGTGCATTAGTTGCACAAGAGTTACCCTCCCAATATGAGCCATTTTTCTCTCTCCCCTAGTCTCTATGTGTCAAGTCCTCAGTGGAATCAGGCGCTCCCCTCTCAATACCACTTACCATTTTTTATCCACCTAAAATCCCACTTGTAACCTGAAATCCGCCTTCAGCCATGGTTATCACCCCGACTTGTTTTGCTTGTGATAACCGTTGATCGCTTACCATCGATGGCCCTCCTATGTTCATCTCCTCCACTCATCTCCTCCGCTCATCTCTGCCGCTCATATTCGTCGTTCATTTCTTAAACGTCAAACTCTAGTATACGAGTGAAAGAAGGCGATACTAGGTTGAATGCTATTGGTATAACACTGTTGGTATAGCGTTATGCATTCAATGATATCTATTGTGGGAATAGTATTCACTGGCAAGGAGAATTATCCTGAATGGTCAAGGAAAATCCAACACACTCTCATTTTTAATGAGCTATGGAAAGGAGTGTGTATTGGAGAAGGAGACGAAGTGCCAGTCCAACCTACCTCAGATAAGGAGCTCACCATTTGGGAAAATAAGAACAACAAAGCCTATGCATTGATTGCAGCACCTGTAAGTGAAGAGGTGAGTCGACGCATTTCACCATTTTCAAATGCATTTGAAGCCTTACAAAATCTGAAGGAACTCTATGACTCACACTCTACAGTTGAAGTTGTTCAACTCATGATTAAACTCTTCACCCTTGAATTACAAAATAATGATCCTCTTGCTCTTGCATCTGAAGTAAAATATATAATGCATGATACCAAAGCCACTAAGGTTGAATTAGATATTCCTCTGATCGCTTTTCTCAAGGCACTTTATCCTACTTACTCCAATTATATTGAGTCATTGCAAGAAAATGGAAATCTCAAAGATATTACCTTTGACTCTCTTATGAAAAAATTTGTTGAAAGAGAGAAAGCTTTTGGAAACAAGACAACCCCTGAATCTTCTGAAGAGGCTGTGTTCCTTGCTAATAAAGAAAAGAATCTTGCCCAAGATTCTTCCAGAGGAAGAGGTGGCCAAAGAGGAAGAGGAAGATATTTTAGAGGCAGGGGAGTGAAACACTCTGAAGGAGAAAAGTTAGATTTGCACTACATACGCTGCAAAAGAAATGGATCACATAATGCCTCCACATGCAAGTTACCTTGGGACCAAATTGAGCAGAAAAGAAACCAACCCCAAAGGTAAAACTAATGACATAGACAAAGATAAAGCACCTGAATCCACTCATTATGTTGTGGCACAATGTAATATTGGAGTAAATGAAGACTTATTTAATGCTTCACTTTCTTGTTCGAAAAATGATTGGTTGCTTGATTCAGGAGCAACTTGCCACATGACTCATAGAAAATATTTTTTTGAAGAATTTGCTAACAATGTTGATGGAGTAGTATACTTTGCAGACCAATCAAAACTCAAGCCATCAGGGCTTGGCACAATTAGGCTTAAATTGCCTAGTCTTCTATAGTTTCTTCTGCATCATGTTCTATATCTCCCACAGCTGAGGAGAAACTTGCTTTCCTTGATCCACATCGACCAGCAAGGTCACTCCATTCATATGTTTGATGGCAAGCTTGAGGTGAGAAAATCATATGACCACTCACTTGTCATCACAGGGATAGAAGAAGAAAGGCTTCTCAAGCTACATGTTACCTCTACTCATGCACAACATTTTTCATACAATTCTCATTATGAAGAGGGTACAATTCCATCAAGTTTATTATGGCATGCTAGATTTGGACATTTGAACTATGACAGCCTCCGCTTGTTGAAGAAAAATGGTGTTACTAGTTTTCCTACAATTCCTAGGAAGCTTCAGCAATGTGATTCTTGCATTTTAGGAAAGCATAGCAAACAATCCTTTCATGATTCATACTCCAGAGCACATAGAAAACTTGAAATCATTCATTCAGATTTATGTGGTCCAATGCTTGTTCCTTCTGCAAATGGAAATAAATATATGATGACATTTATTCATGACTACACCAGAATGTGTTGGGTTTATTTATTGAAGAATAAATCTGATGCTTTTCAAACATTCAAGAACTTTCATAGATGGATTGAAAATGATGCTTAAATCTCATATTGGCTCTATTCACACTGATAATGGAAAAGAATACACTTCAAATGAATTTCAAAACTATCTTCACCTACATGGGATCAAACATCAAACAACTACGCCTTATAATCCCTAACAGAATGGTGTAGCTCAAAGAATGAATAGGACAATCTTAAATATGGTACGCTCCATGTTGTTCTTCAAAAATGTAAAAATGATGTTTTGGGCTGATGCAGTTCTATCTGTTGTATATATAAAGAATAGATGTCCATCTAATGCTATCAGAAACAAGACTCCCTATGAAATGTGGTATGGGCACATTCCTTCAGTAAAGCATCTCAAGGTCTTTGGTTCCACCTGTTATGCCTTAATACCAAAGGTGCATAGAAACAAACTTGGTGCAAGAAGTCGTAAGTGTATCTTCCTAGGGTATTCAAACACCTCCAAAGCATATTGTCTCTATGATGAAGTCAACAAAAAGTTTGTTGTATCTAGAGATGTAATTTTCTTGAATCATCCAAAACTAATAATATTGTTGAAAGGCAACTTGATCGCTTGGATAGACTCACAAATGAAAAATCATTTCAAGAATTTGATAATCATATTCCACATATTGAAGGGGGGATTCCTATACTAGATCAATCTATGGAATATTCTTCTGAAACACTCTCTCCCCTACATGAAACTCCAACAACGGATGATACTTTGAGTGATGTGATTGATAGAATTGGGAGACTCAATCTTGATTCAATCCCAACTCAATCAACGGAGTAGCCTGGACCATCTGAGAAAGGTCCCCCAAAGTTGCTAACAAAGACACTTGAAAGTGTTCATCCTGATGAGGTTGGAAAGACAGGAACTAGAAATTCAAACCGGACAAATAGAGGTGATGTAGATGACTTTGATTCACCTGTTGATATGGATATTTCTTATGATTGTGAATTCAATTTGTCTACAAACTTTGAACCAACATCCTTCAAAGAAGCTGCTTCTCATGATGAATGGAGAGAAGCAATGTAAAAGGAGTATGATGCCCTGATAAAGAATGGCACTTGGAAGCTGGTTGATCCTCCATTGGGAACTAAACCAATTGCCTGCAAATGGGTATACAAGAACAAGTATAAAGATGATGGCTCAATTGACAAGCACAAAACCAGGCTTGTGGTAAAAGGTTTTGCATAGAAGGAAGGGGTTGATTATGAGGAAACTTTTGCCCCCACACTAAAATGGGCTACCATTCGGACGCTTTTTGCCTTAGCAGCTTAGAACAGTTGGAAAGTCCATCAAATGGATGTAAAAACTACTTTCTTGAATGGAGATCCAAAAGATTACGTTTTTATGTCCCAGCCTGAAGGATTTGTTGTGAAAGGACATGAACATAAAGTATGAAAACTTGTGAAATCCTTGTATGGCCTCAAACAAGCACCACAAGCCTGGTATGAAAAAATGACTGAGCACCTTCTAAAACTCAATTTCAAACATTATGATCTTGATGATGCAACTTTGTTTGTCAAGAAAGTTGGAAAAATAGTTGTATATCTTGTGGTATATGTAGATGATATTTTGATGATAGGGAACAATGAAAGCTACATTGCATCCATAAATAAGGAAATGAATAAAGGTTTTGAAATGATTGATTTGGGCTATGTTCATTAGTATCTTGGTATTGAAGTAACTCAACATCCGAAGTCCATATTCCTTTCTCAAAAAAAGTACATAGGAGATCTGTTGAATAGATTTGGCAAGACTGAATGCAATCCTCTAACTACTTCAATGGAACAAAACTTAAAGCTCACATCCATTGAAGGAAAAGAATTTGAGGATGCAACAAAGTATAGACAACTTGTAGGAAGTCTCAACTACCTAACTACTACCAGACTAGACATTTCGTTTGTTGTTGGAATCCTCTCCAGATTTATGAAAAAGCCTTGTGAGAGACATTGGTCTGCTGCAAAAAGAGTTCTAAAGTAATTGAAGGGGACTCAAGACTTTGGAATCAAGTATACACAGGTGGGTGACTTTAGCTTGATTGGATACTCTGATTCAGACTTCGATGGAGACAAAGAAACTGGTGTTTCTACTTTAGGTTATGCTATGAGTCTTGGATCAAGAGCTATCTCCTGGAGATTACACAAATAATCAGTTCCAGCAAATTCCAAAATAGATGCAGAATATGTGGCAGCAGCTGAGGCAACAAAAGAAATTGTGTGGCTCAGGAAAATCCTTAAATATTTGCAGGTAAAACAAATACAATCTAATCCACTCGTGATTGACAATACCTATGAATAAAGTTGGCCAAGAACCCAAAGTTACATGATCGAACAAAGCACATCAATACTAAATATCATATGATTTGACATCATGTTGAGGCCAAAACAATCCATATTTGTCATTGTTCCACTAATGACAAAATTGCAGACATCTTCACCAAAGCACTTGGAAGAGAAAAGGTTGAAAAATTTAGAATGACGCTTGGACTCACCGACATCCCTTCATATTAAGGGGGGAAATGTTGACACCTAATCAGAGGGATTTGGTGTATAATGACAATTAATGTAAATAAATAATAGGGAAGATAGAGAGTCATGAGGAGATGAACTGAACAATCACTCCCTCTTGTATATAATAATGAACAACCTGAATGAATATATGAGTTTTTGATTTGAGGAGTTACCTCTTGGTATGACAAGTCATCTTTTGGAATTCTATGGGAATGAAGGAGAAAGAAGAATTTTGATATAAACAGTTCATAGAATTGTTTTTTCATCCAGCCATTAATCTTCTAAGTAGTACTCTAGAACCAAGGATTAGTGATGAAATTGTAAAACTTTTGCAGCTAGTTAATCAAGCCACAACAGGAGAATTTTATCTTTACCAAAATTATACAGATATCAAAGTCTTTGGTTGTGAGCTTCCATCTTGCACGCTACCTAAGTACCTCCCTATGAGAATTTTTGCATTAGAATATATTAGGCAATGGCTCAATTCAGATGAAGTGCATTTTGTGGCTACAAAGAAGAAATCACAGTTTAAGCTAAAAGCTCAGGTTGGTCCATTCATCTGTAACCCTAGAGCAGTAGGAGAAGAAGCAGACAGGTCATTGAAAGAGATGAAGTTTGGTCTCAGATTTACTTGGCCTTATAACCCAATCGTAGTGATTTCAAAACTTAGAGTAGAAAACAAATTTACTCCATATCATCATATAGCTAGACCTGAGATTGAGCAATACAAAAATCTGTTAGAATGGAAGGAAAATACCCTTCAAGAAGCTGAAAATCATGCAATCTCTACTTCAAATATACAAAGTCTAATTGCACAAGAAAAGACTTCTAAATGAGGAAGGGAAGAACTGCCATCCCCTACAAAAGAAGCATCAAGTAAATGATTTAGAATTGTACACAAAAAGAAGAGGCCTAAGATCTCTTTGAAGGTCGGTGCAACTAATGAGTCACAAAAAACAACATTTTATGGACTTGGAGATACATCTCTTCTCACACAATCTGGTGGAGATTCTACTCAATCTCCATCTCATTCCACCACATCTCATGAACAATAGGTGATTCAGACCAGTGAAGGCAGTCAGAAGGATAAAGAAGATGATATTTTTCATGTTTTTAGTATAATTAAGAAGAAGAATGAGGAATTAAAGTTAAACACTTATACTCAATTCTGGAAACATTCTTCCAGTTCTCAAGCCATAATTCTTTCAGTATTTGACTCTGAAAAGGGTAAGATGCAGATGGATTTCTTACAAGCTCAGATTCCACAACCCAGAACTGCTACACATTACGAGAAGCAAACCTCCTTTGAATTTAATGTTAGAGATGTACATCGAATTCGCCAAATTGAGATGCACAAACAGACTGGCCAAATTATTTCTTCTACTTTAACTAACATTGCCATGAGTCTGTCATAGTTGCAAGTCACCTTTGCTAATACACAGTCACAACTCAAGATTGAGAAAGTTTCCTCATTGGCAAAAGACACCAATATCAAATATTTGGAGGATCTGGTGCTGAAGATGGGATATGATCCCTCCAATATAAATGTTGCAGATGAAATTTTCAAGAAGAAAAATCATGAGGTTTTAGCATTAAGGAAGCAACTCAAATTTTTAGCTTCAGAGGACCCAATGACTAAAGAAATTGAAGAAACTAAGGCTTAGAAATCTGACATGATGAAGCTCATCATGGAACAAAATTTTCAAATAAAATAGATGGAGGAACAAATGCAAAAACTTGTCAAAGAGAAAGATGAAGTTGTGAAAAAGTCCAATATTCCAATGGATATAGTTCCTCTTGTAGTAGTCCCTATAAATACAGTTTCTACCTCAGGCACAACAACAACCAGAGGTACAATAAAAGGAGTTGAACAACTTGCTGAAGCTGTTTAGAACTTGTCTATTCAAATAGAGGAAATCAAGAAATTGCAGGATCAGCTGAAGACACTACAACACATGAAAGTAGTTGCAAATTGCTCACATGCAGTTGAGTTGCAGAGGGAAAGAGGTCAAATTGAGATATTGCAGAAAGAAGTCAAAGAATCTTACCTTAGAAATACACTGGGTTTAGCAAAGGAGTTTATATGGGAAGAGATCATTGAATCAATCAAAGATATCTAGCCTTCTATCACAATAATTTTTTATCAAAAAGACTTGTTGGAAAAAGCTCAAGAAGCTATTGAAACTATCTCAAATGAACTTGAGGACAAGCCAGAAATAGCCACTGATATAATTGAGTTTGTGAATTCTAAATATAGCTATGAGCTTCAAGAATTGGGTATTGATGACAGGGAAATAACCATACTCGAAATGAAGAAATTTATTACAAAGAAAGATTTTATTCTTCAGTTGGAGGAAAAGTGTGGTAGTGTTAATGTCATAGTTCGACGTTTTTTTCAGCAGGATGGAACCCTTGACTAGCAAGGGTTTGACATCCATATTTGCGATAAATAATAAGTTAATTCCTATTGAAGACTGTCTACAAGCTCACAAAGGTCAAGACGAGTGCAACTATAGTTTCAAATATAAAGGGTACAACAACACCAAGGTTTGTGCTGAATGCCCTCCGAGATACCTTTTTCATCCTTAATTAAAAAAAACACATATTTTTAGTAAAACCTACTTTTACTAAATATAAATAAATGGATGAGGTATATCAAAGGGTAACTAAGTTATCTATCCTAGATAAAAAAAGATGGGAACAATTAATTGATTTACTTGACTGAAAGAAATATCAACAACATTCAACATTTTGGGGAACAGTCATCAACATGTCAACAACATTCAGAGTTTTGAGGAACAACCATCAATAGTTCAACAACAAAATAGTGACAAATCGACTATCAGTTCATTTTTCTTGATTTTCTATTAAGCTAGTTTTGTAAATTTGTTTAAGATACTTTGCTAACACTCAATTTATATAAATAATTCTATTTTATGAGTTACCAAGGGTGGTACCTTTCATAAGAAATTTTGTAAAAGAATCGATGTACAAGCTATTTTTAGATCATTGATAATAAAGCAAAGGATTTTGAATTTGGTCTCATACAGTTTCATTTTATTCTGTAAGCTTTTCATGTGTTTCATTCATTTAGTTTATTCTTCATGTGTTTAAAATTTACAGAGATATCAGGTGAGAATAAATGTGTTACAATTATTCTTAAAATTCCTTTATGAAGTTATTATCATAAAGAGACTAAGATAGTGGACTGTCTATCTGAAAGGTTCCCTCTAAATCATAAAATTGTCAACATCTTATGTAATCTTAAGCATAGTTTGTTTAAATTTTGAACATTGGACAAAGGTTTTCCACTTATGATAATTTATCTTTTTGTCTGAAATCTAAATGAATCATATCTCCTTACAATTATTTCTACACACCTTATAAATTTAAATCATTGTGTGAAGTTAAAAAGCAGCCCTTTGATTATCTATTAGTACTATCTAAAAGAGTTAATACATCATTCTTACAGTTTTTCTATGTATTGGTCCTCCATAAAAACCAAAACCAAAACCCCCAAAACAATATCTTAGATGCTCTAGCATGATCAATTGACCATTATCATCTCAGAGGAACAACATCAATCTAGTGTCGTTGCTAGGGACTCGAATTTGATTAGTTCTCCTGGCACAATGATATAAATCCTATTCCTTTAAGGGTGACTAAAGGTCTAGATAGGTCAAAATCCTTCACCTAGCGACTCCACTGTGCCAAACTACCACCTTTTAAGCAAAATAGATCCCATTCTAAATTTGACACATCTAGTCCTTTGTCAAATCCAGAAAAACTTGTGAGAAAGGTCAGTTCTAGAAGAAGACATCAACCATATTCTTCTACTTCAACCTTGCAGTATAAATATATATTACAATTTGATCCCTATAGTAACATTCCATCCATTCCATATTGGACTCATTTGTCACCCAGTGTTGCTAAAATTTTAGATAGGGGAGTTGATTTCAAATCAGATTTCCTTATTCATTGACTTGAATCATGTCAAGAACCCCCACTACCAGTAGGATCACCTAAATTTGAGTTTGACTTGGGTGTTCATTTACCTGAATACAAGCCTATAGACTTCATATCCCCCACTACTTGTTCATTCTATTCCACTTCTAAACAACCTGAATCTCCTACTTCTAAACAACCTGAAGGGACCTTTTCTATATATTCAAATCCACTCTTTGAAACAAGAGAGGATATTCATTCAAAGGTCCAAAAGTTAGTTAGTAAGACTCCCTTAAAGTCATTCAAGACCTCTCCTCCTTATTTATGTCCTCCTTCTTCACCTCCACATAGTTATGCACCCTCTCTATCACCATCCTTTTCTTCTTCTTCTTCTTCTTCATCCACACAAACACCTCATACACCACCTTCTATTATGGATTCCAATCTATTGTATAGGCTAGATATGCAGCTTTAGTCTTATCTCAAAACCTTGATGCATTCCCTCTTGGATATTTAAAGCACCTTCCTAGGTATAATGGAGAAATTGGTTCCTCAACTGAGGACCACCTTCAAGCATTTCTAGAATTTGTAGATAACATGAACATAGAACAAGAAAATGTTTACATGAGGTTGTTTGTCCAATCTCTTGAAGGAAATGTGAGAACCTGGTTTAGGCAGTTACCTACAAATTCCATTAGAAATTGGGAGGAATTAACAAACATATTCAAAAACCAATGGGGTGTGAAGAAAGATGCTCTTTATTTTTTGACTGAGTTTGAAGAACTTAAAAGAAACTTTGGTGAACCTGTCTTTGATTTTATCAAAAGGTTCAGCAAACTTTATCATAAGTTGCCCCCAATTACAAAACCCCTATAGCAGCAACCAAATCTAGGTTTTCAAAATCCTTTGAAGATGATTTTGTTGAAATGTTAAGAGAAAGAACTTCAAGGAATCTTTAAGACATTCAAACTAATTCTATAGAGGTGTAAGTAGATAAGGCTGCCTCAGCCACTCTAAAAGCTAAAGAGGAAAAGGCCCAAAGAAAACCTAAATCTAGTCAAGAGGCCTCTACTTCTTCAAAGACTAAAATTGAAGATTCTAAAATAGATGAGATCACTTCACTTCTTAGAAATCTATCCAATAGAATTTCCAAGATTGAGAATCAACCTAGAATAGTGAAACAGACAATCACTCGACCTCAAAATCAAAATCAAGGTCAATACAAAAGAAATCCACAATTACAAATTCTTCAAAGACCTAGTAATGATCAACAGGTTCCAACTTCTTTACTGATAGATGATCAACAACCTGATGACAATACAATGAATAGCACTGAAGACATTAATAATATGGATACATCTTCTGATCATACCAATATTATTCCTCTTTCACAACATGAGCAAGTTCAAAAAAATCAAGAATCCTCATCAGTTTCCAAGTACCATGCCTTCTTTAAATTCCTAATTGTAGAGTTGAACAAAAGAAATGATCTTAGATCTATACTTGGCCTTGGAAGACCTCCTAAAGAACCTCCAACAACTGACCTCATACCAAAGTTATAGAAACTCAGACAACTATTATTTGACCATTAAATCAATCATCTGATACAACTCACTTTGAAAAAATTGTCTTAACTGCATTTAATGTTGAAAATGAGTTTGAAAGAGTTAAAATCCCCATACCACTTTCAGAACTTTCCAAGAAATCTGGATATAAAAATCAAGTCTCCAAATGGATACAAAACACCTCGGTTGACGCTGAAAGTGATGTTATTAGCCTTCAAGATGAAAAACCAGCAGTTGCCTTTGGCCCTAGTTCAGATATGATAGATGGAATAGTACCCCATTTCTATGTGACACTAAAAACAAATGATTCCATGCTATACAATTGTATTCTTGATTCTAGAGCATCACATAATCTCATGCCAAAAACTGTCATGGATCATTTAAATCTTGACAGAACTAGATCCTATCATGATTTGTATACCTTTGATTCTAAAACGGTACCTTGTCTAGGTTTGATTAAGGATTTAGCAGTCACTCTTGCCCAAATCCTAGTAAAAATCACAGTGTTAGATATAGTTGTCACTGATATCCCTCCCAAATTTGGAATGCTCCTTTCGAGGTCTTCTGTGCCAAATTAGGGGGAACTCTTCAGATGGACATGTCTTATGCCACTATTCCATTTTATGGGGGAAAACAAATTAGGTTGTATAGATAAGTTAGATTTGTGCACATTGTATGCAAAGTAGATCAACCAAGGAACCACCCCATCTATGCTATTGATCAAGATTTTGGTTGTTTTCAACTCTCTTCCAACCAAATACGTGAATCTCAAGTAAAAATTGAAGATGTAATTGAAAACCCTATATCAAATCAAACTAATGTATGGGAGCTATTCTTTTATGGTTCCTGTACAAAGGATGGAGCAGGGGCTGGGGTAGTACTAATCTCACCAGAAAAAGAAAACACTACACAATCATGTAAACTTGATTTTGAAGTTACCAATAACGTAGTAGAATATGAGTCTTTCCTTCTAGGACTACAGCTAGACAAAAGTTTAAAGGTACACAACCTGAGTGTTTTCACTGACTTAGAGCTCATTGTAAAACACATTAGAAATATTTGCCAAACAAAGCATCCTAGGCTTAGATCTTAATAGAATGAGGTTTGGGACTCCATTGAAAATTTCTTTGATTCCTTCAACATAAATTATGTCCCTAGAAATGAAAACATACATGCAGACTCTTTAGTTGTCTCTGCGAGCTCATTTAAGATTCCTGATCAAACCCAAGTGTTATACCAAATACAAGTTAAATACATGCCATCTATACTAGATAACCAAAAGCATTGTAAGGTGTTTGAGGATGATGAACAACTAAAGCCTTTCGTTCAACTCGTAGGAGAATTCTCTCTTCTGCAAATTGATGAAGACAATCTTGATATGCTCAATCCTCAAGTTACTTATGATTCAGAGTTAAATTCTAAAATCACAGATCATGACATCATACAATTATCCAACAACTTCATTCCTAAAGGGTTAATTCATTTAGAGAAATTATTCGATTATAATGATGTCGCTCGAAATCCTCCACCCATTTCTCCTGAAGATGAGATTGAAGAAATCAATATTGGAACCCAAGAACAAGTGCAGAACATAGAAATCTCTATGTCTTTAGCCCATGATGTTAAAGATGAATACATTAAGCTACTTAGAAAGTACAAAGATGTGTTTTCTTGGTCTTATGCTAATCTTAAAATTATGACACATCCCTCATTGAACGTAAGATCCCATTAAAGACTGAAGCTAAACCCTACCAACAAAAACTTAGAATAATTAATCCAGTTCTTCAACCAACTATTGAGAAAGAACTTAAGAAAATGTTAGATGCACAAATTATTATTTCACTAAGATATTCTAATTGTATTGCAAACCTAGTGCATGTCACGAAAAAGAATGATGAAATCAGGCTCTATGTTGATTTTAGAAACTTAAATAAAGCATCATTAAAGGATAAATATTTGTACAAATTCTGCAAACTCTCTAAAAATCTGCCTCTTAGACCACTGTAGAAAATATACCTATAGATTAACTTGATAATGAAATATAAATCAAAGGAGAATAATATAACCTACTTCTACTATCAATTTGTGGAAACTTAAATATTGAATTGAACAATATAACCAAAAGAAGAAGAATCAATCGCCCAATACACATGAAAATACTCAGGGGAAAGCCTCAGCTCGAAACCCCACACTATCTGTATTATCATATAATGTGGAAATACACAAGAATTATACAAAGCCTTAGCTCTCATAGCTTGCCAGCTCTCAGTACAATCCTCACAGTTGCTCACAGGAAATCTTGGCTTCTCACAAGCCTTCCTCTCTACCCTCCAAGCTCGTATTTCCTTGCATTATTTCTCTCGGGTGATCCTCCTGTTACCAATTGGAAAATTGATCTCACACCTTGTCAGAACTGTGCAATCCTTAAGTAATCTTTCCTTCTACATGCATGATTTTTCTTTATAGGAAAACACATGCAACTGACAATACATTGTCCTTGACATTTAGTTCAACTAGGTCTTTCTCAGAATAGACATGCATGAGTTGCTAATGAGGGAATCTTTAGTTATCCGGAGTACACTAGTTGAGTACATGCATGCATCAACTGACTGATAACTCACAATTAGTTCCTCAAACAGTTTGGAACTAATTTAACTGGACTTAACTCAGTAAACCGAGTTAACTAATTACAACTCAAATATAACTCAATCTTATCACCTTAATTTAAGGGATAACTCTTGCATGACTTCAGAAAGACTTCTAACTTGAATTTCTCCAACTAATTAATCCATAATGAATTAATTAATTGTTTTCAAGTAGCTGGTGATACTAAAATAGATTTTAATTCACAATTTTAATTCAAGGACAAATTAAAATTGGAATATTATTGTTGCCACATTTCAACACTCCCTCTCAAAAAGAAAGGGATTATCTGCCACCCTGATCCTGTCTCTATGGAACTTGAATTTACACTTTGACAATGCCTTTGTCAAAATGTCATCATCTTGCTCCTCTGTCAAAATATACTGCAGTGACATGATCCTCCTCATTACACAGTCTCTGAGATGATGATATCAGATTTTGATGTGCTTGGACCTATCATGAAATACTGGATTCTCAGAGAGTTTGATACAACTTTGATGATCAAAATATATCACAGTTGGATCCATCCTCTTATCAAACAAACCAAATAGGATTTTTTGCATCTAGATGGCCTCGCATGCTGCTTGACTTGCAGCCATGTATTCAGCCTCTACCAAGCTAAGTGCAACCTACCTATGTTTCCTGTTGTACCAAGAAACTGCCACTAACCCAAGGTTGAAAATCCCTCCTGATGTCATCTTTCAATATGATGGACTCCCTACCCAATCTACATCAGTGAAGCCCTATAGCTTCACTCCCTCTATCTTTCTATACCATAATCCATACTGCGATGTCCCTCTGGGGTATCTCAATACATGCTTTACCACCTTCCAAAACATATTGGTAGGCTAAAGCATGGCTTGACTTAGCTAGTTCACGGCATAACACAAATCTGGTTGTGTTTCCACTAGGTACATCAGTGAACCCATAAGCTGCCTGTACACAGTAGCCTCCGCTACTTCTCCTAAAGTAGAATCCTCCTTCCTCTAGTTACCAACTAGAGGAGTCTGCATGGGCTTTCACTTCTCCATGTGGAATCTCCTGAATATATCATTGGCATACTTTCCCTGAGACACAAACAACTCCCTATCCTTCTGCCACACTTCCACACTAAGGAAGTAATGCATGAGACCCATGTCTTTCATCTCGAATTCTGTTACAAGGTACTCCTTGCAAGACATGATCAACTGATCATCACTAGTCAATATGAGATCATCAACATAAAGTACGATGATCAATAACTTACCTTTCACCATGATGTTGTATAGGTTCACACCCAATTCACTCTTTGTGAAGCCCAACCCGATGAAGTAGTTGTTTATCCTAGTGTACCAAGCACGAGGTGCTTGCTTCAGCCCGTACAACACTCTCTGAGTCGGCACACATGTGACTCACGATCGAAGGTCTCAAAACCTTTTGGTTGCTCTATGTACACCTCTTCCTCAATCTTTCCATTGAGGAATGTAGTCTTCACATCCATCTGATGGATCTTCCAACCCATCTATTTTGATAGTACCAACATCGATTTGATAGATGTGTACCTTGCGATAGGAGCAAAAGTCTCATCATATTCAATCCCCTTGACCTGTGAAAAACCATGGGACACAAATCTTTCCTTATGCTTCTCCACACTACCATCAACAATTTGCTTTACCTTGTAAAGCCAATGGGAACTCACAACTGACTTGTTCTCTGGTCTCAAAATCACCTCCCAAACACTATTATGAACTATGGAGTCATACTCCTCCACCATAGAATCAACTCAAATTGGCTGCTGCACTGCTTCCTCAAAGGAAGATGGCTTGGTCTCAACACATTCCCAAACAAGGGCCATGTATCCAGTGTACCTCTCAGGTGACCTCCTCTATCTGCACTGAGAAGATGTTGCTCCCACATTCTCTCTCGCACTCTCTAACAATCTGTCAGCTTCTCTTATGCGTTTTTGTCCATCTCTGGAAGACTCTGCTTGAGTGGATGTCTCCACTCGTGGAACCTCTACATGTGGTTGCTCTGTATTATTCTGATGCTCCTCCTCCTTAGGAACCAATAGTTCTCCATAACCTATAGTTGGAGCTCCCTCTCAAGGGAAATTCACATGGCCTTCTGCTCATCAAACTTGAGATCTCTGTGAACCACTATCCTTCGACTGGTAGGCAAGTACACCCGATAGTTGTGAGGTGTGTCAGTGTACCCCATAAATATTCCTAACTCTGCTATCGGCTCAAGCTTCTTCCGTGCATCCTTTGTCACATGGAAATATAGCGATGAGCCAAAGATCCTGAAGTGACCCACATTTGGTCTCTTACCAGAGAAAGCTTCCTCTGGTGTCTTTATCCAAAATATGTGATGTGGGCTTCTATTATGCAAATAGACCGTTGTGTTGCATGCCTCAGCCCACAAATGAAGTGGTAGGCCATGGGCATGCAACATCTCCCATGCTACCCCT
This sequence comes from Pinus taeda, assembly GCA_000404065.3. Taxonomy (NCBI): domain Eukaryota; kingdom Viridiplantae; phylum Streptophyta; class Pinopsida; order Pinales; family Pinaceae; genus Pinus; species Pinus taeda. The sequence goes on along the minus strand of APFE030585506.1, from coordinate 10,277 downwards.
AGAATAGTTCTGTTATTCCTCTCATCCACCCCATTCTGCTATGGGTTATAAGGTGCCATCAACTCTCGTTTAATTCCTTCCGTTGCACAGAAGTACTTAAACTCTTGAGAGACATATTCTCCACCGCTGTCACTTCTCAAGGCCTTGATCTTCTTCTCTGACTCTTTCTTGACCAAAGCTTTGAACTCACAAAACTTTGTGAAGGTTTGGTCCTTCTTCTGCATGAAATAAATCCAACATTTACGAGAAAAATCATCAATGAAAACCACATAATACCTTTTCTTTGTTGTTGATGCCGTTGAGAATGGTACACATAAATTAGTATGAACTCGCTCTAAGATAGTGACTGCTCAATTGTCTCGATCATGAAAGGAAGACTTTGTGTACATTCCCAAGGTACAACCTTTGCATGTGTCAACTTGCTCAAGTTTACCTTTGGGAAGTCCTATAGATATCTGCTGCTTTATCTTCAAAGCCCCATCATGCAAATGGGCCAACCACCTATGCCAAAACTAACCAATGTATTGGCTTTACACCAATTCTTCTTTCATACTCAATGCTGCACAATCATCTACCTCTAGTTTATAGAGATTCTTCACCTAAATCCCTATCATATTGGTCTGATCTGTGGCTGTGTCTATTATGAACGCCTTTCTTTTACTGAAGACAACATCGTAGCCTTTGTCCTCCAACATCATGATTAATGCCAAGTTCTTCTTCAGCCCAGGCACATACATCACATCTGTCAAGGTGAGAGGAGTTCCATGCTCCCTCTGAAAAGCAACCATGCTCACTCTTGAAACACTATACCTTCCATCGTCACCCATTTCTATGCGCATCTTGAGGTCTTTCTCCTCCAAGGCACTAAATAAATTTTTATCACTGGTCAAGTGGAATGAGGCTCCACTGTTAAGATACCAGAGACAACCCATCACCGATGACACCATGCATGCAATGAGGGTAAAGTCCATTTCAAACTGAGAGGCTAATGCCTCACCTTCTAATCCTTTCCAGGATCCCTTCTTGGACTTCTTTGATGGGAAATTAGTCCCATAATGTCCCATCTCATGACAATTAAAGCATCTCACTTTAGACTTGTCAACTTTCTTCCCTCCATGAGAAGAATTCGATTTGGAATGGGAAGTATTCCCCTTCGCTTTCCTTGCCTTACTTTTTAAGGCTAGATTTTCTTCATCATCATTCTTGGATGAAGAACCATCTCATGTGCTCCTCCTGATCTCCTCCTGCATGAGATCCGATCACAGTCATTCCTAATCTGACAGTTTCTCCCTTCCATTCATAGAGTCCTAGTAGCTATTCTAGCTCTTTGGAAGGCCAAGGAGAGCGAGGCTCACCATATCATCATCAACAATAGTTATTCCCACACTGTTGATCTCATCTATGCAGGTGGTGAGCTTGTTCAGATATGTGGAAATAGTATCGCCCTTCTCCATCTTGATTCTTCGAAGCTTATCCTTCAATGCCAATTTCCTCTGGTCGCTACTATTCTAGTAGAGGTCCTTCAATGTCTTCCACATTCAAAATGGAGTATCCTTCCCATGGAGACTTGAGACAATATGGTCTCGAACTCCCTCAAGGATGATCTATCTCACCTTCGCCACACACTTCTTCCACTCAGCCAACTCTTGTGCATTAGTTGAAGCTGGCTTTTGGATTTCTTGATTAATGAATTCCTTCAAGCCATTGTCTTCTAATATAGCCTCCATGCGATCTTTCCATGCTATGTCATTCAATCTACCTTCCAAGGCATACTCATGTCTCAAGCCATAGAACGCCATTGACCAACCTTGAAGTATGATAAGAATTCAATTTTTCACCTGTAACCTCGAACTTCAAACTTTGAATTCTCTTCTCCATATACTATTCAATGCTCTGATACCATGTAGAAATTCTTCAAATTCTCTAAAAATCTACCTCTTAGACCACTGTAGAAAATATGCTTGTATATTAACCCAAAAATGCAATATAAAGCAAAGCAAAATACTATAACCTACTTCTACTATCAATTTGCGGAAGCTTAAATATCGAGCTAAACAATATAACTAGAAGAAGAATCAATCACACAACACATATGAAAATACTCAGGGGAAAGCCTCAGCTAAAAACCTGACACTATCTGTATTATCATACAAAGTGGAAATACATAAGAATTATACAAACCCTTAGCTCTCATAGCTAGCCAGCTCTCAATACAATCCTCACAAATGCTCACAAGCAATCTTGGCTTCTCACAAGCCTTCCTCTCTGCCCTCCAAGCTCCTATTTCCTTGCGTTGTTTCTCCTAGGTGATCCTCTTGTTACCAAGTGGAAAACTGATCTCACACACTGATGTCACACCTGTCAGAATTGCACAATCCTCAAGGACTTTCCTTCTGCATGCATGAGTTTTCTTTATAGGAAAACACATGCAACTAATAGTACAATGTCCTTGACATTTAGTTCAACTGGGTCTTTCTCAAAATAGACATGCATGAGTTACTGATGAGGGAATCTTTAGTTATTTGGAGTGCACTAGTTGAGTGCATGCATGCATCAACTCATGGATAACTCACAATTAGTTCCTCAAATAGTTTGGAACTAATTTAATTAGACTTATCTCAATAAACTTAGTTAACTAATTACAACTCAAATATAACTCAATCTTATCTCCTTAATTTAAGGGATAACTCTTGCATGACTTCAGAAAGAATTCTAACTTGAATTTCTCCAACTAATAATCGATAATGAATTAATTAATTAATTTCAAGTAGCTGGTGAGACTAAATTTGATTTTAATTGAAAATTTTAATTCAAGGACAAATTAAAATTGGAATATTCTTGTTTCCACATTTCAACACTATCCATTACCTAAGATGGATGAGTTACTTCAACAAGTTTCTGGAGCTAACAAACTTTCTATCTTAGATGGCTTCCCTAGTTATAGTCAAATTATGGTTGACAAAGAGGATACGGAAAACACTTCCTTTACAACACCTTGGGGTACTTTCATGTATATAAGGATTCCTTTTGCTTTTAAAAATGCGGGAGATACATTCTAGAAAGATATGGATATAGCTTTTGTAGGCCAGGTAAACAAATTTCTTGTTATTTATCTTTATGACCTCACAATTTATTATGATTCTGATAAAAAACATTTAAAACACTTGATGAAGGTTTTTGAAAGATGCAGGAAATTTGTAATATCATTGAATCCAAAGAAGTCTCTATTTTCTACCACTGAAGGTAAATTTCTTGGCCATATAATTTCCAAAGATGGATTAGTTATTGATCCAAATAGAGTATCATCCATCCAAACATTATCATTACCAAGAAATAGAAACGAAGTTCAAGCTTTTCTTAGTAAACTCAACTTTTCATGAAGGTTCATACCCAATTATGATGAAATTGTCAAAGATATAACTGATATGCTTAAAAAGGGTCATGAACCTTCATGAAGTTAAATGGACTGTCTCTTCCAGACATGCATTTGATCAAATCAAGAAATCCGTCTCTGAAGCTCCAACCTTGGCCAATCCTGATTATACCAAACCATTCAATATATTTTCCTTTGCCTTTGAAAGAACCCTTGTTGTTATTTTATTACAAAAGAATCAAGATTCCAATGACCAACCTAGAGCCTCTTTTAGAAAAGTCATGAGGGATGTTGAGCTCAAATATGATATAATTGAAAAGTAGGCTTATGCCCTAGTCCAATCCTTGAAATCTCTTAGGATGTATGTTTTACATTCAACCATTATAGCCTATGTCCCCAACAGTGTTGTTAAAACTATTCTCACTCAATTGGGTACTGATGGGAGGAGCGGTAGATGGATCACTCAAATTCTGGACTTTGATATAACTATCGAAACCACAAAGCCAGTAAATGGTCAAGGATTAGCTAAGCTTTGTACTGAATCCAACTATAAAGTGTTAGGTATAAACTCTGTTCTTGAAATACCAAGGGAGAATCCATAAGAGCCTTCCCAAAATCCAAATCAGAAGAATACACAAGAACCTTCTATCTATGCAGAAGGTGAGAATCCACAAGAACCTTCCCAACATCCTGAAGAAAAGAATCCACAAGAACCTTTACCTTCAGATCATACCATTTCTATACATATTGATGAGAAATATCTTTTATCAAATTGGTATGAAGATATTGTAAATTTATTGATTCATTTTGAATGTCTTGCATCATTCTCCAAAAGTCAATGTAAAACTCTCAAATTGAAAGAAGTCAAGTACTGTATCATAAATGCAAATCTATATTGGAAGGACCCACTCAATATATTGTTATTATGTTTAATAGAATCATAGACTGAAGGGATCATTGATCAGTTTCATACATGATTTTGTGGAGGAAATTATGCTTGGAGAGAAACAACATAGAAAATATTAAGGGCGGGATTTTATTGTCCAACATTGTTCTTGCAAGTAGGAGCAAAGGTCAGAAGTTGTGTCCCTTGTCAGATGTTTGCTGGTAAGGAAAAACTAGAAACTCTCCCATTGATCCCTACAATAGTTTCAACACCTTTTTGTCAGCATTATGATACAAGTTTTGTTCTTGATGGAAACTCACTCATAGTTAAATTTAGTTTTGGTAAAAGGCAACTCACAGTACAATAGGTATATTCAGAGGTAACAAGGAAGTGGTACAGAAGAACAGGAAGATGGAACTAAGGTCTATTGATCAAAATAAATAAGGTAAAGGAAAAGGATGATGAAAAGAAGTTTAAGAAGTATACGTAGGTACACTTAGTCAAAACAATGTATACACGTTGTTCCATAAAACAAAAAGAGTGTATATGTATACACACACTCCTATGGGAGGAAAATAACATACAAGCTATAAAACCAAGGTTTTTGGTACAAGGTATTTTGGGTCCAAGGTATTGGTCCAAGGTATTTGGTTTGAGGTATTTGGTCCGAGGTATTGACCCTAGGTATTTGGTCCAAGGTATTGGTCCTAAGTGGTTTTGGTCCAAGGTATTGACAAAGGGCCTAAAGCTATATAAGGAGGAGAAGATCATAAGGCCAAGTGTGCAAGTATATGGGTTTCTAAGGAATACTTCTATTTGAAGTATATTTTATGTTGTAGGGGCTATGTTTGTGATTTGATCTAAAATACTTTGTGCACCTTGAATTCAATGTTGGATCAGGATCATGAGACCTGAAATGACTTATTATTGAATGATCTGATATTGGTTCGGCTAGACTTGATTATGTACACCTGTTTTATTCTTTAAATGTCATGATCTGGGTTTGTCTAAAGTCCGGAAGTGCTGTGAAGTTATGAGTTAATATTTGTAGATCTGTATGCTAGTTCATCTCACAAAAGCGCGTGTACACACAGGTTATACTCTTCAAAATAGCATATACAAAAGAAAAGCCTCTTCTTCATATCTGATGAATCTATCTGATCAATTCTATTGTTTTACTATTGTCTGTCAATGAAGTCTTCTTAGATTTGAATGTAAAATTGAATGCATAAGGAGTTTGGTATCTGATTAATTGATTTAATAAGTGAGAAGAGTGATCTCTACTACTCCCTTTGTAAAGCTCTGTAAATAAACAGTAGATGGTCAGCATATTGCTAGTTGGTACAGACTTGATTCAGAAATTTTATGTTTCAATAGTCTTGAAGGTATACACATGTTTGATTACAGGAAGTAGCATATACATGCAGGTTGGATTCAGTAAAGTAGTGTATACATTTTGATGCATGAATTTTGAGGTTGCAACTGGTTCTGAATGATGACGTAGGTTTTTGTGTTCAGCACAATGTTTTGGTGGCAGTGATCTGATTGTTCAGATTAACTGATTGTTGGTTGATGCAGCTTGAGTTTCAAAGTTCCTAAAGGGTCCAGTATGAAAATTTGATGAAACGAGCGCTCATGTGTATTGTTGTGTACTAGGAGCATCTAGTCTGCAAATTTATGAAACGTGGTCTCTAGAGGAAGAGATAAGGTCGTAGTCTTTTGTAGGCCGATGTCTACGTACTAGTAATCACATTGGCTAGTACAAGAGCTAGGGGGTTGCAACTCCCTTCTAGTAGAAGCTGGAAAACGAGAGAAGGTTGTAGCCTTCTGTAGGTGGGTGCCTACGTATTGGTATGATTTTGTACCAGTATAATATTGTAAATAGATTTTCTTATTATTAAAAGAAGGCAGAGATGATAGCAGCAGGTGGTTTTCGCCCACATTGGGTTTCCACCTTAAATCTTAGCATTCATGTGTGTTGCTTATGTGTGATGGTTTATTCCATTTTTACTATTCTTTTTAATAAGTTACTGATGTATTGGTTAAAGATCCACACATGATAAATTGTCTAAATCACAAGTTTTCCAGATGTACGTTGGTTTCTCTAATCATAGTTGTGTGTACACGCTAGTTCACTTTATAGAAGTAGCATATATAAATTTGCTTGAGAAAAGAAAAATTATTGATAAGATAATACTGATTCACCACCCTCTCAGTATTATTTGCAACACTTCTCTCCAATGGGGATTAGATTTTATTGGAGAGATTCATCCTACTTCAAGTAATCAACATAGATGGATCCTCACTGCAACAGACTACTTTACTAAATGGGTCGAAGTAATTCTAGTAAGAAATGCTACTGATTTTGTAGTAATCAAATTCATTGAAGAAAACATATTATCTAGGTTTTGTTGCCCAACCCAAATAGTTATTGATAATGCCACAACATTTTCCAGTGTTGAAATGATTGAATTTTTCCAGAAATATCAGATTATGCTACATCATTCAACCCCATACTATCCTCAAAGTAATGGTCTTGCAGAATCATCCAATAAAAGTCTGGTAATGGTTATCAGAAAAAATTTAGATGATCATAAAAAAAGTTGGGACACTCATCTAATTTATGCAGTCTAGGCAAACAAGATTACTTCAAAGAGATCTACTGGAAAATCTCCCTTTCAGTTAGTTTATGGGAAAGATGCAATTTTCCCTACAAATTGGCCTTCCCTATTTTAAAGTTTCTGCAGGATTCAACTAATGAACCTGATGATTTTTCAAAGAGGATAAATCAAATCATTGAACTAAATGATAATAGAGATGAAGTTCAATACAAATTGAAAGTATCAGAATAAGACGAAGATCCTGTTTGATAGAAGAGTAAAAGAAAGGGACTTCAAGGAGGGTGATCTAGTTCTAATATGGGATTCCAGAAGATAAGACAAATGAAAACATGGAAAGTTTGACAGCCTATGGTTTGGACCTCTAGATATTTTTGAAGTGAAAGGAAACAACAATTTTGTGTTACAAAATTTAGAGGGTCAATATTCCACATATCCTGTTAATGGAAGATTCTCAAGCATTATATTTAGTACTAAGAAGTTGAAGTAGATTCCGATACTACCATTGTAGGAAGACTGGTTTATTTTACTTTTTCAACTTTCAGTGTGCTTCTTTCATAGCTAAGACTCCATAGCTCGAGGAGAAGGCACATGGATCTATAGGTTCTCTTAATTCTATAGGAGAAAGAAGAACCCAGTTGGAGTCGATATTGTAGCATTTTTTTATTTTGGTAAGTTATCAAAAAATGAAAATATATTTTAAGAAAATGTTAAGTTAGAATATGGAAAAAAATAATAAAGAAACAAAATGTTAGGAATATTTTGATGAATAAGTCCATATCAAATAAAATGTAAGAATAGATGCCCTAAAAAATGAAGGCAAAAAATAAAATGTTAGGTTAGAAATAAAAGAAAAAACAATAAATTTTAAAAGTGTTACACATCCAAATGCCACTACTCTTAGTCAATTTTATTTTTGCAAATAAAGTTGTGTGTAGATTGTTTTAATGTCACACTAATTCATACAATCCAATCGTAAAATTTAATCATGATTGGATTAGATTTAAATTGTTTGTAAATAAGTAGAAAATAAAATTGGCTCAACAATTTAATCTGAGCCAATGGAAGCAATAAGGGATAGAAGTAGATTAATCATTAAAAGGAAAATGTTGAGTTGCTAGTCTAAATTCACTTGAGTGACTAAGATTGCTAAAAATGTTAGGAGAGTTAAGGGTAGGTAGAGAAATGAAATAAAATTGGAACATGATAGGATTTTTATCCTAAGTCAAATCATTGGATATATGTGCATATAATGAATGGTTTTAATTAACCATTATTTTCTAAACCTCAATGTTATTCAACTTTATCCATTGATTCCCTTCGGACCCCACACCTATCACATCCATCATATATTTTACACCCCACCATCACCTTCTGCCTCACTTAATTAAACTCCCCCCATTTTCCTTTCATCCCTCGCATCTCCCTCTGATATGATGGCCTACATTGTTCCTCGGACCTCCCTTGTCGTTCAAACATTATCAGTAGAGGGGGGGTATGAAGTTGGCAGTTTTAGAAACCACCCTCTAAAACTGCCAACCCCCACTCCTAGTTATTCGGGACTTAAAATCCCAAACTTACCGCCCAAACTCACTCCTTAATGTATCTTTCAACCTCCTCCATAACCTCTGCTCCCACGTCATCATCTACGGCAACACCCTATCACTTCCTCTATCCCATCATCCTACATGGACCAATCTTCCACCTATCAACCTGTTATCCATTTAATTCCCCACGCTTGTAAATGAATATTCCATTAATTCGTTTCTTAGTCCCATTGGAGAGTTAATATGAATTTAGTTGTTGATTAACAGACCCACTCCATTTTATGCCTTATAAACCCCATTATTTCATAAAAACCATTACACAGTGCATTCTCGTAACTAAATGGATCATTAGATACTTGCAACTTACAGACAAAATGACAAGTTCACCATTCAAACCAATTTTCAATCCTGTGCACAAGCAAGCCATCATCCAGGTCCACTCAATCTTTTTCAATTACACTGTTTTTTTGTTATCACTGTGTTTGAGCCAAAATTCCTCCCATTTCTGTCACTTTCAGTTTGTAATCCAATCAACAGAATTCCTCCTAAGCGAAAGGAAGTTGTAGAAACCAAACATCCTCTCATTCATCCTCAAGTTGATTTCCATCATACTCCCTTGGTTGACAGAGACTATAAAATCCATGAGTCCTTGTCCGAATTTGACATGTTTGAGATCTATTGCTAGATGGAGGACCAATTTGTTGATCAAACTAATGAAATTGGACTTTGGGATTCCCATATTCCTCATTACATCTTCCCTCAGATCCACAAAGCACTTGAATTTGTTAGAAAATGCCATGCATCCTATGACCCCAGTTAAAGAGCTATTATCTCACTTGTAGGAGAAATCTTGTGCTCCATCAATGTGTAGTCCATTGACCATATGTTGCAGGCCCCACCTATTGTGCCAACCACTCCTTTTTCTCATGAATGCCTAATAGAAGCCTATCAAAAGCTGGATTTCACTAAAAGAGCTCAAACCCTAACTTTCCCTAGTTGTAGATAATCCATTGCCTAAAATAAACCCTCCCTAAGATTCATCTATATTCCCAGGCAGAACCAAGAAAATTACCACCATTCTCCCTTATCTCCTTGGTTACTATTCTAATCAATATGTAGATGAAGCGATCATTGGTTTCTTGTCTATATTTTCTGTTGGTTCCAAACCCACTGTTTTTTTTAACTTTAATCAATTTTTAGCTGAGGCCATTCATGAACAATTTGTCTAGTTCAATACTAAAGAGTGCTGGCATTATGATGCATGTGTTGTACTTGATGGCAACCAACTCGTAGAAGATCAACTCACTTATATATATCTAGATGAATCTACAGAAGAGATATTAGATGTGACAGAATGCATGGGATGCCGGACAACTCAAAGGAATCAGATGACAGTTCTCAGTATGAAAAGTTAGCTTTGCCATCAAGTCCAAAGGGGGAGATTGTTGGCATTATGATACATATGTTGTACTTGATGGCAAATCACTCATCTCAGATGATAAATTATAGTGCAGAGAAATGTTCACGCACTTTCATGAAGAGAAAAGTTCCTTTCATGCAGAGAAAAGTTCATGCACTTTCATGCAGAGAAAAGTTCCTTTCATACAGAGAAACGTTCACGCACTTTCATGCAGAGAAAAGTTCCTTTCATGCAGAGAAACGTTCACACACTTTCATGAAGAGAAAAGTTCCTTTCATGCAGAGAAAAGTTCACGCACTTTCATGCAGAGAAAATTTCCCTTCATGTAGAGAAAAGTTCACGCACTTTCATGCAGAGAAAAGTTCATGCACTTTCATGCAGAGAAAAGCGCATGCACATGGGAAATCTTATGGTTGGTTCATGGTATTTAGTC
>APFE030585502.1:142125-158331 GCA_000404065.3 Pinus taeda | reverse complement strand
CTTGTAGAGAAGTGTTGTTGGTTTTCTGGTGAAACTTCATAGTGTTGGGTGATCTAAGCTTTACTTGAGGTGAAGAAGGGATTTCTTGCTAGAGGATGATTTTTGGTTAGAACAATTGGTTGTAATCCTCTTTCTATTCTTGATATTAACAAAGTTATTCAAGTTTTCCTCCACAGTCTTGTATGTTTGATTGTATATGCATTTGTGTGGTTAATGCATATCTCGTCCTGTGTTATTTATGAATATAGATCTCTGTTCTTCGGTAGTATTATGCTACTTTGATTCCACAGGTGCTCTTTGAAGCTGGGTAGACGAAGAAGAAGTGGCAAAGGTCTATCAGGAAGGAGAGGAATCGAGCAAGGAACCAAGCACAAGAATAAGGTTGGTGTCCTTTGTTCCACTCTTATCTATTTTTCATAAAGGAAAGAAAAAGTAGTCTTTACTTGTTTGTTTCTAAGATAGCTACCAGTCTTAGTGGGAATAGCAGCTCCGAGTGGACACTATTCCCAGTAACATGTACCCTCATCTATTATTTCATTGATAAATAGATTTTGGTGGTCCAAATGCTTCCAATGGGGAGGAGTGATATGATGGATCAAAATAATGCTCAAAATTGAAATTGTGTGACATAGCTTGAAACCTATACGTTTGGATAGATTTCGATGACCTAAATTCAATGCAACTCATTTCAGTCAAATTCGAAATCGAATGCTCCCAGAAACGCATTCTAATCATTTTGGGAAACAACTAAAAAAAATAATTTGAGTTGCAGGGATGCCCAGTCAACGATCTGTACTGCTGACTGGACCATGACTAGACAAGTGACTAGTCCTCCATAGGCCAATTGTTGATCGAGACATGGCACAACAGGATTGGTTGTGGCATGACAAGTTTGTATTAGTTTATGGCTTGGTTGAAGTGGCCCAATGAGGGGGTGTCACGTGGGCCAACCCGTGGCTACCATGTGACCTCCTCATGGTAGCACAAATTTGGGTTGAGGGCTTAAAAACACCCCCGCAAGATTTGAAACGAAGACCTTTCAGCAAGTAACCAAGGCCTCACACCAACACACCGTGTTATGTTTTTTGTTAAATGTATGGGGCAAAACAATATATAACTATGGTAATCGATGCATTTTGGGGGGTGGAGGGGGCTAAGCCTTAGGCCATGGCCATCCCTGTGCCACAAGACCATGGGTGGGAGGGTTGGGGCTATGACCTACCCCATCCATCGCAACCATTCACACAACCACATGCCCATACAATGTAACCAAGCACATAACCAAAGAGAAAATGGTGATGGGGGCCAGCCGCGGGTGATATGACCCCATAATACAACCAACAGCACGTTAGACAGGAGGGACTAGCCAGAAGGGGTTGAACCACATTCACATACAGAGTCATAGAACCAAGATCATGCCAGCAAAGGGGGCCAGACATCAGCCGAAGACTTCAACACCTTTCGCGGTGATATGGCCACCACGTGACTAGAATTTTTAGGATTGGGGGATTAATGGTTGATCCATGTGGATTTTGGTGGCCACCTGCCTATCCCACCTAGAACCCCATAGCTATCTCTTTTAGTTTTTATGTTTCCTTAATTGTAGCATAGTTTACTATTTCTAGCAGTTTTTCGGGTCCTAAAATTCCGAAGCCGTTTTGAGGCCCTAAACGACATTTCTTTGGCAATCTTGTACCAATGATTTTTTGTCTAAAATAATATTTTCCATATTAATCCTTGGAGAGATATTTCCAATGTGATATCATGATTTTTCCATTCAGGGAAAGATCTCTTTTGCACTTCTCAAAGTAGCCCCCCACGTTAAGGACTAGTGGGAAACCTACTATGAGCAAAAGGATGAAGGTACGAACTCACTGTTTTCAGCCATACCCACTTGGAACTCATTCCTGGATTCCATCAAGGAGAAGTACTACCCTATCAAGAGTTATGAGGATAAATACATAAAATGCACCATGCTGCAGTAGGGAAGGGACAAAGACATGTAGACTTTACCAATATTTTTCATACCCTTCACACAAAGTTTGGTATCAAGGATTTTGAATGGCATTTGGTACTCAAATACCACTGCTTCCTACATAGGTATATCCAGGATGAGATGGACTTCCTAGACATCGACTCGCTTGGCATGGCATACCGATACCCATTCAAGATCGAGCAGAAGTTTAAACAAAAGAAGCGAGACTTCAGATCCACAAATCTGAAGCACAAGAAAGGCTTCCCCAAACTGTACAACCAACGAAAAATCCAATACGGGGAAACCCAAGACAGCTCGTCAAAGCCGTAAGAAAAGAACAACACCACAAAGTCAAAGAAGGACACAGGAAACTGGTGTGAGTTCCACAAGTTCCCCACTCATAACACAAGTGAGTGTTGGACCAAGTAGTCATTGGTGGCCAAGTTGAAGGCTTTAGAATCAGATTCATGTTCCGACCCTAAGTCAAAACTCAACAAGAGGAATGACAAAGGGAAGAGGATCATTGATGTAGAGCCTAGCTCCATTGTTTCCACTGCTAAGATCCAGAAGAATGAGCCTCAAGATCCAGAGGAGGGGGAGTGCCTTTTCCACACAAATGTGGGTAAAGGGTTCATCGCAATAATTCATTGTCGACAGTGGCAGCTGAAGGAAGCTCATTTTAGTAGAGGTCATGAAGCATCTAGGCCTACCAACTACACCACACCCACAGTCGTACAGTATCGAGTGGCTTCACCAAGGATGAGATCACTGAGTCCACCAGTAGTGTCACCTTCCCTACAAAATCAAGCCCTTCACAGATGAGGTATTGTGTGATGTTGCACCTCTTGATGTTTGTGATGTATTATTAGGCCAACAATACTTTTGGAAGTAAAATGTTGTCTATGAGTCAAGGCCTCGTGTTGCTATTATTTCTTTGGGTAATTCATCATACTGGATACCAGAGGTAGCCCCATGTACCACCACTTCTTTGATCTCTACTAAGAAATGTAGTAAGATCATCTCCCAGAGTAGGAAATTTATTTTCTTTCTGGTTCCCTCTCAAAGTAAGTGGAAGATCGTAGCCACATCCATGGTCCCCAGGGAGGGTTCCTCCATGAAGCATAAGCAGTTGGATACGGTCATGAAAGAAGACATGAACATCTTCTCCTCACCCACAGGGGTACTCTTGCACTGTCAGGTCCAGCATTCATCTGATACAACTCCCAGAGCACCTCTACCCAACACACTAAAATATCATCGCTCCATTGTGGAAAATGCCAAGTACAAGGAGTGACATGATTAACATCGGGTGCCACACAAGTTATAGGTGTTCAACAAATTTCAGTTGGAATTGTAGAAAAATGCCTTACAAGAGCCCATCTGAAGCTCATACCATTGTGATATGGTCCTTACACCATTACCAAGGTTGTGGGAAACAATTCTTTGGAGGAAAACATTCCTCCATTCCTTGGCTTGCATCGAGTGTTCAATGTGGAATACCCTCAACCATGCTTCCAACCATTACCGAACACATCAGAGATTGTAGAACAACTCACCAGGGACCAAGTTCAACAGATGTTTCCCCATCTCATGGAGGCACTCAATGCAATGGGGACCATTTCTTCCTAAGGGTGGAGGAATGATCCAGGTGGATGTTGGTGGCCACCTTCCTATCCCACTTGGACCCCCACAACTATCTCTTTCAATTTTTACTTTCCTTAATTGTAGCATAGTTTACTATTTTTAGTAGTTTTTCGGGTCCTAATCTTTAGGAGTCCTTTTGAGGCCCTAAATGATTTTTTTTGGAAAACTTGTACGAATGAAGTTTTACCTAAAATCATGTTTTTCATTATAGTACTCGAAGATATCTTTCCAACGAGGTATCATGCCCATCAAACGGAGATAATACGACCAAGTCACGACCCTGGGAAGTTGGTTGTCCAACTCACCCCAACAGGGCCCATAAACACTTTGTGTTACATCTCCTCGGGTTAGGGTTTTGGTTGTTTATGGTTTTCTCTTATTGTTCAATAATAGGGTTTTTGGTTTTTTATGGTTTTCTCTTATTGTTCAATAATAGAAAGGCCCTTGAGCCTCATTGTAATGCAGTTAAGAGGCATGTAGATGCCACATCCCTTCTCAGGGATAAGCTACCATCACCCAAGCTAGTCTTATTTCCATTCTCTTTGTAAGCATATTTTAGTATTTGATATTAATGAAATGAAGTGTTATTTCTAAAACATCTTTTCATTTTTGGTTGTATCTATAATTTTTTGCATTCCTATTTCAATCTGGATCAATGGTGCCCTTAAGAATCCTACAATTTCACCCTCCAAGTGGGAGTAGTGTCAGGTTTTGTGCGCCGATTCCACATTTTGGGTGCTCAAGCTAGGTTGAGGCTAAATTGTAGGATGGTTAGCTACAGAATTTCAGAAAACAAAGAAACAAGCATAAATTTCTTAGGTTTTGGCCAAATGAGGTGCAGAAAGAACCAAAATGGGGGTTTTTTATGTGTTGGATCCATTAGAGACATGATTTCTTCTATTTGAGTAGTGTAAAGCACGTAAACACACTTTTGAGAATTTTAAATGAAAGAGGCCCTACATTGGAAGGTAGACCAGGAGATGTAGCCCCAAGAGGGGTGAAATCCTTTATCATGTTATGTGTTATGTGTTTCAGATATGTTGGTTTTGCCTGTATGTCGCTGTAAAATTTCGTTTGAGTTCACTTGTTTATGTGTTTAGTAAATTGATCCTCTACCCAAAATAGATATGAATTTAAATTGCAAATTGTTAAAAATCTTCAAGTTTACACATTTAGATCATAGAGGAAGGGCATTTAATGTAGTAAGGCAATGTAGCATAAGGCATAGCTAGATGTTTTAAGTGGTTTCAACATAGAGAGTATTGGGCATAGATATGTTGGGAGTTGACATGTCAAGAGTCTTGATCGAGGAAACATTTTGTGATAACGAGTTTCTGAATATGTTATTTGCATGTGAGAAAAATTCAAGAAATATTCTAGATGGGTAGGTATCGTTGAGTTATAAAGTTTATCATGACATTGCATATACCTCACACCTAAGCAATAATTCCAGACATTACCATCACATTCATTGGTTATGTGTGGATTAGAATATCTAGAAGGAATCATCTCTACATGTAATGAGAGGTGACATGTAGATATTTGTGAAGGTATAGGGGCCTCGACCTCTATCAGTGACTGAGCTACATAAAGAAGCAAAAAGGATGAAAGGATACATGCATATAGTTTAAGCCATGAGAAGGAGGGGGTTCGACATGTGATATGGAATAACATAATATTTGAGTGGCACAAAACGAGCCACAGGTGTGCATTTGGGGATTTTTGGGGAAAATTTTGAGAGCAAGAAAAGATGGAATTTTGAGGGAATTCCAGGAGTTGTGCATAAAGAAGCATAGAAGAAACAATGCACTCGAGCATCATGTTTTTTTTCCAAATTGCATAGAACTGGTGAAAAATGTAGAACCCCATATAAATGAGTGGCGCATGAAGAAGAAATGCAAAGACGATTAAGTTTGACTATATTGTTGAATCTATGTTGATTTGATATATTTTAGAAAGTGTGGCATGCCTACCCATGGTAATTGTATTCCTAGGTAGCACCCATGGTATTCAATCTAATGTAATTTTGTATAGAGACGATAAATCCAAAGGGATTCAGTTTGGCTAGGAAGGGATTAGTGAGTTAGTGAATGGTTAGGTGTTTTCCTTTGCAACTTTGTTGTAATTTCATGTGATTAGGTTTCTTAGTCGAGGTGAAATATTGTTATAAGGTTGTATATTTTGTGTTTGGAGCCCATTTTTGTATTAATAAATGATGGTTGGGTTTTAGCTTATTTTCATTTCTTGTGTTCAATAAGATGATTACATTATGTTTAGTTATGCTTCTTTCTTCAAAGTTATAATTTATGGATGAATCTATCTCAGTCATATGAACAATTGAGGAACCCCTTTCAAACATTTTATGTTTGTCTCGTAATGTTTCCACAATATTTATGAATATATATAATTAGGGTTAGAATTTTAATTGTAGGTTGAATATTATAGAATGTTTACACATATTAGATTCCCATTCCATTAACTTCTACAAAAGCCTGGTTCTCGCAACCCCCATAGGGGCCTTGGGTGACATTTTCCCTATTTTACAGGTGATGCTGAAAGGGTCAGTATCCAGTGGGGTTTTTTTGCCGCGTCTTGTGCATTAACCCATGTTAGATTCAAAATAGCACCAACAAGCATTATGGGGTCCTAAAATGCATCAACGCTCTACTTTATTTTTAAAATATAAGAATTTATATTTTGCAAGTGAATGACTTGAAAATGTGGTGCTTCACGTATATCACAGCATAATAGTGCATGGAAATATTCATAACACACCAATTATATTTTTGGTTATATCTTAAAAAAGGAGAGGCTGTACTAGATTAATGCCTCATTATTATTTTTGTGCTATATGTTGTACTAGATTAAGTGTACTATTATTACTTTTTTGGTGTGCTGATACCATATATGCACTAATATGGATATGTTCTTTAAGAAACATGTTAAATATTTCTTTTTAATTAAATTATTTATTGAATATCACAACTATTCTAGTCTGATTTAGTGTCTTCTTCAGACAAACATTTGTTTTCTTAATTTAGAGTGGATCAACATTATGCACTTTTCTTTTAGAAATGAAAAGTTATATTTTATTTTTTTAATAATAATGATTATCAATGTACGTTATTAGTTAAGCACCGATCCATTCATTTTGTGAGTGCACTAACTTTCCATTTATTATTTAGGCAAATTGATGTTAAAACTTTCACAAAAACCTTTAATCACTTGCGTCCACTAGAAACCTCCACTGTAACACCCTCCTTCCACATTTACCCAATTTAACTAGTATGTTCAGGTAAATATGTGATAAAATTATACTATGATGTGATTCAACTCCCCATGTGTAGTTAAGAAAATAGAACTGACAAAACCAAAGCAATTTGAGCTTCCACACATGATATAGAACCTTTAGGAGCCAACCAACCCCTAAGGAAAATTGACGTTTCACTGATCTAGACCCCCAACCACTCCCATGAAAAGTCATTCATGTGACTGAGGCCTTATAGTCACTCCCACAACAAGGGCATGCAAGTGACTATGGAATTTTTCAACTAGTTCTGAGGTAGTGACTACAGATTTTGCTCCACTTTCTTAGGGCCAAGACTCAGGCCACGACCTAGAAATTCATGAAACTTTTAGAAATTATAAATAACAATGGAATAAGGCTACTAGTGTAATCACTTGATCAACGAATTGACTGGACCCCTACTAGCCATGACAGACATTTTGTCAAATGTGTCACAAATATGTAATCTATAGGTCATAACATCAGATCTGAGTATATGGGTATCAAACTTATCTAAGCTTCATAAAGAAGCATTTTTTCATTATTAGAATAGATTCATTATCATCTATTAGGTCATATATTCATTTTACATTCATTTTCAAATCAAAACATGATGAGAGCCACACATCAAGTCTTTCATAAAACATACTCATAACCAACATTTAACCAACATAAATAACAAGGATATAACAACCATAAACTCCACATATAAGCCATTACATTTACACATGAAATACCAAGGAGAAGGATCTCTTATTAATGAATGAAAAATCCAACTAGGTTTGGGACTTCCATGAACCACCCAACCATAGATTGGCTTAACCAAATCCTTCTTTTGACCAATCACCCCTGTGCCATATTCCAAGCATGAATGTGGAACTCACAACAAAAACAATTAGGGCTTCTTGAGGTGAAAATGCCTCAACCCTCATCAATAGAACCTAGATTTGCCACAATCCCCACTAGATCACCAAATTTGTCCACCTACACTGTGAGGAATTTTTCCATCTCAACCTATCAGATTTATCATATATCCCACCATTACCAGTCAAGGGATTCCTAGGCCCAATCAAGGGTATTAGCTAATGATATTTACCATGTATCCCACCATTCATTGGTCAATGAATTCTTAGGCTCAATCGAAGTGTTCACATCCAAGATTTACTATGTATCCCATCTCGAGATTCCTAGGCCTTGTGAATAATCATGATACCACTCGACTCAGCTTCAAATCCATTCAGCAATCCAGCTCAACCAAATACAAGAGAACCTAGCACACCATGCTTATCCAAAAATGGCAAGTTATTGTTGAAGAAAAATGTCACACCTGCCCAAACCCATGCTAATGATAGTAAGATAAGCAAGAATACACATGCATATACCATGCATGCCACATCTTGCAAGTCAATTACACATGAAAATCGATACCTACAAGCAGTCCCATTAACTGATTATGCTCTTCATTGCTTGATCTTTCTTCCTTTTTCCTTCTTTGTCCTTCCTTTATTTTCCTTGCTCCAATTTTAGAATGCTCCAAGAATGCTCTAAGTGCCCAAGAGTGAGAAACATAGAGAATAGAGGGAGCTCCAAAACTAAACTAACAAAAAGGTTACAAGTAATCCTCAAAAGCCCTTTTATTAATGAGGCCTCTAATTTCTTCAATTTTCTATTATTTTCCTTCAATTTCCTCCTCACATGAAACCTGTGACCTTCCTTTTCTCCTATTTATTTTCATAAATAAAATGCCAATTAATGATACTTTGCCTTTTCAAATACTTTTCCATTTCCTTTTCCAATTTCCTTTAGCCATAATAACAGAAATGAACACCCACTAGGATGTTTTACCCAACATTCAGCCTGGAATATGTGTTCCATGACCTTGGTCTTTAATTTTTTTTTTTTTTTTTCATGAATTTTTTACTAGGGCTGTTACAGAACCCTCCCCCTTGGCGGAACACTTTCCTCAGTGTTCAATGACACCTATAAACCAGCAAAACCATTGAAAACAAAACATATTGCATATGGAGCTTTATAACCCAACACGTTGGAGTATTTACAATGACCATTGTTGAAAACATGACAACCATTTTGTTTATTTGAGCTTTATAACACAACTCATTACGGTATTTACAATAACAACCACATATATTTATGCACATTTTCTTCAACCAGGAAATGATCATACTATTCATGGAGCTTTATAAATCTAGCTCTATACATTATTTACAATAATATACACATATTCACATTTTCTCAACCAAAAACTAAAAGGATATGATGGCTACATCCACAATAAGGGAATCCAGAGGCTCACACCTCCACCCTCAAAATTAGTACCCGGATTCACCTCCTTCCTAAGAAGTCAAGAATCCATTTCTAAAGTCAAAGTTGAATCCAATGTCCAACACCACAATCCTGCCCCACTTATCGTCTCAGTGAACAATTATCGGCTCATTGTACGAGGGCACACTCCCAAAGTGCTTTTGATTCCATATAGCAATGATAATGACCAAAAAAAATACATTCACTAGTCTTCCCTTCCTTGCTACACAATCCCTTGGGAAATCCAGTCGCCCTCTTACATTCATTCACTCATATTCCATGTTCCTCGGCATCCCCTATCCTGGGTGATCCATCCCTTGGAAAGGTTTCCTCGCATCAGAGGGTCAAAAACCCAAGGCGTATCCCTGCCTCAAAACCATCATACCAGTCATAGCATGCTCATGGAAATCAATGAACACTATTGGGTATTAGTGTCCCATAACGCCCTACTCTTGATGTGCTTCCCCAACATACTGCTACCTATTCCAATTCCTTGTGCTACTATTGCTCATGCTTGCAGTCAGTCTGAAACACCCAACTGGGAATGCTCCATGTTTTCCTATACCAAGCACATAAATTCCATTAGATTCAAAATAGATTTAAATAAATTTAAATCATACCTCATTGGTGGCCCGTCAATAAGGTACACCCAGCAAGCACAAAATTCCTTCTCTTCAATCACGTACACATACACATAGCATGCATCACACATAGACAACAACACACAACACACAACATATACAAAACATGCACCTTTACCTGATGTACAACACATACACCTACACCCGGTGTAGAAACACAACAAACACACTTGCATCCATTGTATGAAACAACACTTACACCTGCACCTAGTGTATAACACAACACATATACATACAC
This sequence comes from Pinus taeda, assembly GCA_000404065.3. NCBI lineage: Eukaryota > Viridiplantae > Streptophyta > Pinopsida > Pinales > Pinaceae > Pinus > Pinus taeda. The sequence goes on along the minus strand of APFE030585502.1, from coordinate 148,225 downwards.
AACAAATACACATGTCACGATACCATGACCATACATTTCACATACATAGTACCACACATACACAAAACAACATGTACAACATGCACACAATACCACATGTGCACACCACAACATGTACGACATGGACACAATACCACATGTACAACTCGTACACAATACCACCTATACATAGCACCACCTGCACAAGATGTACACAACGCTATATGTACTCAACACCACCTGGAAAAAGTGTACACGTGACCACATGCATGACATGTACACAACATCACCTGCACACAACACCCCATGTACAACATGTATACAACATCACATACACACAACACGACATGCACAATCATACACACAACACCACATGTACATAGCACCATATGTATAACATGCGCACCACACCAAATGTACACAACATTGAACATGCAACATGCACAAACACCTTATGTACACAACACCACATATCTAACATGTGCACAACACCATATGTACACAACAATGCATATCTAAATGCGCACAACACCGTCTATACACAACATTGCATGCACATAACATCATAGATAAACCATGTACAAGATACATAAACAATATTGCTACGCATCCATAGACCACACACTAACTCTACCAAGAAACCCTACTTCTAATGCCTTATCCATGCTTGTCCCAGGATGCCACAAAACACCCTCTTTTCATTCCAATAATGTATCCCTCTGCATAGCATTTCTGTAAAATAGACATAGTATAATCACATAATATCAACTTATAACCACATGATACTAACCTCATAGATTTTTTCAGGACTACTCTTCCCACTTGATTCCCCATAAGACCAGGAATCTCTTCATTCCATTCACCTGCATAGGAAATCATTCCTCTATAAGAATTATACTTGACAACACTATCAGACAGTGATATAGATACATGCGTACATACATATATACAAACATTAGCATAAAATAATCATGATCCATGAAAACCCTTTCAAAAACGACATACATACATAGATACATGTATACATATACAAACATCAACACAATCATGATCACAACATAATTAACAAATGCCACAAGGTTAATGTTAAGAGAATTCCCTTTATTCATGCACAACATTAAGAACAACTGCTCCCAACATAGCCAAGGAATTTGATGCCTCGGATCCATTTAATTCACCTTTCATGTTACATTTCTCATGACCATCCTATTATTGTCCATTTACCCCAATGGACTCAACCGATCCAACTGAATGGCATAATCTTGCCTTCAGTTGCCCTTATACACGCACCAAGCTTCATCTGCATCTTGCATTACCTATTGGACTTCATTCAACTCTCCCTAAGCTCAACTAAATTTCCTCTTTCCAAAACCAATTCCCAAGACCCTCAAAAGATGAAAGGTAAGAACCATAAACAAGCAAGAAGAAAATCATGAAACACTAATAGCAACACATCACCAAAAACAAAGTGGCAAGGCCTTGCACTAGATGCAATAAAATCTCATAAATCAACCTCAAACAAATCACAAAATACTGAAGGAACAAAACTCTCAACAAACACCATGACTCAACCCCATGGGTTCCCAATGCCACCAGGGAAATTAAACCTGAGCCTTCTTGAAGATTTCATGGCAATCTCTTCTTCCCTGCACGCCCTACATCATACTACCATAACCACATAACTATTAGTGTAAGAATAAATATAACAATAGACCAGTTACCTTACCTTGGTGTACCCATCATGCTGACCCATAGCCAAACTCATACATATATCATTTCTCAAGGGACTCCATTCCCTTAACGAATATAGCCATAGCTGAAAATAACTTAATATATATGTCAAATAAGACTTCCTTTATTCATACAAAGCACTCATCCTTTTGGAATTGTAGTTTCCAAACATAGCCAAAGGAATTTCTTGCCCAATTCCTTTCTTTTACATTTACCTTGCTGAAAATGAGTTTTAGTATGTACTATCACATCACCCAACTGATAGCTATATAAATAAATCAATTATTACCTTGGCATGTGAATACCAAATATGTTTCCCTGCAACTATTTACACATGTCAGTGACATGTTCCAAAGATCAATACATCATGTATATTAATTTCAAATCAAACTTTACGAAAACTAACAACCGTGTCATAATCAATTAAGAATCATTAATCATATTACTACAACAAGCACTTATGTACACTCAAACACATATTAGCTATCTTAGCACATAATGTGTTAATACAACTGTCTTAAAACAAGATCAATCCTTCATGTAATCTTATAGACACATACTCATATCATGTAAGTAATCAAACATTCAAACAACAAATAGGTGACATACAAGACAACAAACACTCAAATACCAAATAAATGACATAATCAAACATTCAAACACCAAATAGATGACATAAGAAAACCCATACCTTAATGTATCTTAGGGGAGGCTATCTTATATAAACAATCAATCTAGATTAGCACGATATAAATTCACAGCACATCAACTCAAACGTAAATAAGGTCATGATATCCATCACAATAACTAGCTAATATGTTCACATCATAAACTCATAAACAATTTCCATTTATGCATAACAATCACATAAGCATAGTCAGTTTAAATTAGTATGACATAATATCACAATATATTAACTCATACTTGAATTTCATAACCAAATCATCTGCATATGTCAATCCAAATTAGCACAAAACATAATAACATCAAGACCTTTGTTGCAATGACCATAATCATCAGGCATATGACCACAATGCATACAAAAACATGTTACTATCATTCATGACTATATGAAACATGTTCATATGACTACACTAATCAACTAGCATTTATTATACATATAACCATAACAATAATAGAATGACAAGAATATAAGTAGCCCTAATGCTTATAACAACCATTAACCGCATACCTACATGCCAAACATACAAACTTATATGACGATCTACTCATACCATGAGGTATAGTGTTTCAACCTCGCTTTGATGATCTGCATATTTTGCCTCATCTCAAAAAGAACATTAGCATCATAACATACCAATAGCATCATGATGATGCAAGACCACAACAATGACCATCACAATGCATCTCTTACCTACTATACATGCATAACCATGACCATGACAATGCATGCCTAACAAAAAATAGACATTGACATGCATAACAAATGCATGTACAATCGACGTGAATTCATGACAAACAAATCCTAACAACAACAAAATCAACTCTTTCATGTCAACATAACTATACAAATCACCACTACCATGCATACATAACAAGCACATATACAACCTACATGCATGCATGACCAACACATTCCACCCATCCAATCCAATTGTTCGACCATGCTCTGATAGCTCTTTGTAACACCCTCCTCCCACATTTACCAAATTTAACTAGCCTATTGGGGTAAACATGTGATGAGATGCTACTATGATGTCATTCAACTCCCCATGTATATTTAAGGAAGTGGAACCAACAAAACCAAACCAATCTAAGCTTCCACACATGCTACAAAACCTTTAGGAGCCAACCAACCCTTCCATGTGACCGACCGCTGAGGAAACTTGACATTTCACTGATGTGGACCCCTAGCCACTCCCATGATAAGCCATGCATGCGACTTAGGAATTTTAGTATCTCCCAAGGAAAGGACATGTCAGTGGCTGTCGACTTTTCTAGCTAGTTATGCGCCAACGACCCACGATTTTGTGCCACTTTTTCAAGCCGAGGACTCAGGCCACTGCTCGAACCTTCATGAAACTTTTAGAAATGATGAATAACAATGGAATCTGGCCACTAATATAATCAATTGATCAATGAATTGATTGGACCGCTACTAGTCATGATAGGAATTTCATCAAACATATAACAAATATGCAATATACATGTCATAACATCAACATAACTATACAAACAACAAAATCAACTCTTTCATGTCAACATAACTATACAAATCACCACTACCATGCATACATAACAAGCACATATACAACCTACATGCATGCATGACCAACACATTCCACCCATCCAATCCAATTGTTCGACCATGCTCTGATAGCTCTTTGTAACACCCTCCTCCCACATTTACCAAATTTAACTAGCCTATTGGGGTAAACATGTGATGAGATGCTACTATGATGTCATTCAACTCCCCATGTATATTTAAGGAAGTGGAACCAACAAAACCAAACCAATCTAAGCTTCCACACATGCTACAAAACCTTTAGGAGCCAACCAACCCTTCCATGTGACCGACCGCTGAGGAAACTTGACATTTCACTGATGTGGACCCCTAGCCACTCCCATGATAAGCCATGCATGCGACTTAGGAATTTTAGTATCTCCCAAGGAAAGGACATGTCAGTGGCTGTCGACTTTTCTAGCTAGTTATGCGCCAACGACCCACGATTTTGTGCCACTTTTTCAAGCCGAGGACTCAGGCCACTGCTCGAACCTTCATGAAACTTTTAGAAATGATGAATAACAATGGAATGTGGCCACTAATATAATCAATTGATCAATGAATTGATTGGACCGCTACTAGTCATGATAGGAATTTCATCAAACATATAACAAATATGCAATATACATGTCATAACATCAGATTTGAGCATAGGGGTATCATACTTATATAAGATTCGTAAAGAAGCATTGTTTGCTTATCACAATAGTTGCATTATCATCTATTAGGTCATATATTCATTGTACATTCATTTTCAAATCAAAACATGATGAGAACCACACATCAAGTTTATTATAAAACATACTCATAACCAACATATAGCCACAGAAATCACGAGAATATAAAAAGCATAAAATCCACATATAAGTTAGTACATTTATGCATGAATTACCAAGGAGAAGGATCTCTTAATAATGAATGCAAAAGCCAATGAGGTCTAGGACTTCCATGAACCACACGACCATAGATTTGTTGAACCAAATATTTTTTTCATCCGATCACCCTCATGCCATATTCCAAGCATAAATGTAGTACTCACAACAAAACCAACCAGGGCTTCCCAAGGCTAAACCGCCTCAACCCTCATCAATAGAACCAGGCTTTACAGTAATCCACACGAGAATCACTAGGCCCTAAACAAGCATAGATGCCACTAAATTTCTCCACCTACACCGTGAGGAATTTATCCATCTCAAACTCTCGACTTTATCGTGTACACTTCCATTACCAGTCAACGAATTCCTAAACCTATGAGGTCACCACCCTCTGGTCTTTACCATGTATCCCACCATTACCACTCAAGGGATTCCTAGGACCAATAAAGGGTATTCACTACTGAGATTTACCGTGTATCCTATCATTCATTGATCAAGGGATTCCTAGGCTCAATCAAAGTGTTCACATCTAGGTTTTATCATATATTCCATCCCGGGATTACTAGGCCTTGTGAGTAATCCTGAGACCACCCCACTGAGCTTTGAATCTATCTAGAAATCCAGCTCAACTAAATACAAGAGAACCCACCACACCATGGTTATCCAAAAATGATAAGGCAAGGCAGAAGAACATTGTGACAACTAGAAAAACCCATGCCAATGACAACAAGAGAACCAAGAACACAAATACATGTACCATGCATGCCACGTATAAAGAGGAAATCACACATGCAAATCGATACCTGCAAGTAATCCCGCTATAGCTTCTTGATTCTATTCTTCCTTTCTTGATATTTTCTTCCTTTTTCCTTCCTTTGCTTTCCTTGCTCCAATGCTAGAATGCTCCAAAAAATCTCTAAGTGTCCAAGAGTGTGAGAGAGAGAGAATAGAGAGAGCTCAAAAACTGAACTGACAAAAAGTTACCAACTGATCCTCATAAGCCTTTTTATTAATGAGGCCTCCAATTTCTTCAATTTTTCATTGTTTTCCTTCAATTTCCTGCTCACATGAAACATGTTACCTTTCACCTTCCTTTCCTCCTAATTTCTGTTATTTTCATAAATAAAATACCAATTAATTAATGACACTTTTCCCTTTCAAATCATTTACCATTGTCTTTTCCAATTTCCTTTAGCCATAATAACCAAAATGAATGCCCACTAAGATGTTTTTCCCAACATTCAGCTTGGACTACGCGTCCCATGATCTT
>APFE030585502.1:87307-142115 GCA_000404065.3 Pinus taeda | reverse complement strand
TTTATTTGCCTTATCATTTTGTTGAAATGATTTTTCATTTTGAGGCTGAAATTGCTTAGGACCCTTGTTTGGTTTAGGACCATTCTTTTTAGGATACAGCTTCTTCGGATTCTTTGAATTTGGTTGCTAATGGACAGCTAAGGCTTTCTTAGAAGAGTTTCCAAGCTTAAGAAGACTATGGTGTAAGAGTTTTTCTTGTTCTCTTATTAAAGAATCACAAAAGGAATCAAAGGAAGGGGACTTGTAGTATTGTCCTTGAGAAATGAAGGCTTCTCTTATAGAATGGAAGGTGGAAACAAACACAGAGTAGGTTGGTCCCAACTTAGTAAGAATGGAATAGATAAGGTTACCATCTTCTTTCTTAACCTTAACACCTTCCAAGAGAAGTCTAAGGGTCTTGAACTTGGACTGAAAATCCTCAATGGAAGAAAAATTATTGGGGTCCAATGTAAGCAACTCATTTTCGAGTTGATGGGCTGTAAGTTCATTTTTAATTCCAAAAACTTTAGTGATTTGTTTCATTGCTTCATTAGGAGTATCAAGTTATGCGATATGGAATCTAAAGTCTGGATAAATAGACATCCCTATCAACCCACATGCTTGATCTTGCCTATTTTCCCATTTGGCTGCCTTATCTTCAACTTTCGGTTTGGTTTCTTGGCCTAAGACTATTCTGTAAAGACCTTTACTTCTAAGTAAATCCACAATGTAGGACCACCATTAGAAGTAGTTGGTGCTGTCAAGAATAACTTGGCATGGACTTTCCATTTCTCCGGATGAAGAAGTTATGGCTTTTTGAAGAAAAGTTGTTGAAAATGCTAACGAAGTGCGGGAATGTGCGGAAATGAATGATAAAGTTAAATTTAAAAAAAAACCACCCCCTTTCCAAACTTAATCTAATTAGCTCAACAAAAAGAAAGACTTGAACTCAAGACCTCTATGCTCATAAAGTAGCTTTGGACCAAGTGAGCTAGATTAAAAGGCTAGTAATTTTTGGAAAAGAAGAAGCGGGGGGGTTTGTTTTTTAGTCACTGAAGCTTTGGGGTGCATGCTTACTTGAGAAAGCTATTTCTTGCCTACAAAACAAAAAATACAAAACCCAACACGGACATACAAAAAAAACAGACCTTACGGCTTGAAGTTACCTTTCGCTGTAAATTAAATATTTTCCTCAATGTTTCTAATTTTCCAAGATCACACTAAGGCACGATGGAAAAGAGCATACGCATGGGAAAAATCCTTCATTTCTGTTTCTGATTTGCCCAGATCGCACAGAGTCGCGGGGGAAAGAGCATACACAGAAATGAAAGGTATAGATCCAGTGATTAAAAAACAAAGAACTAAATAAACCAAAATAAACAGAGAGAAAATAACTAAAAACTGCAAATAAACATTGTATACCTCCAGATCTTAAAAATGATGTAGCTAGGGCTACCGGAAACCTTGTCGAGTGAAACAAAAGGGGTTCATCACTGGAACAGATGCTTCTAACACAATAGAGCAGTCCTCTCAGCCCAAAAGCAGTCAGAAACAGTAGATCTAGGAAATGGCAGTCGGATGCAGTTCTACCGGCTTCAGATTTCGATCACCAACGGATGCGGCCCTCAACTTGGCTCTCATACCATGTAGGAATTTAAAGGGTAAGTTCCTCAGACAGAACACCAACAGACACTGCTCACAAACAGATCACAGATCAATACACCAATATTGTTGACGTGGTTAAAACCCTCAAAGAGGGAAACAGTGCTTGACCTTAGCCAATGCGGCCACTTCAGGCAATTTATTAATAAAAGAATGAAAATTTACATAAGCTTTTCTCATGAATGATTACACTACAAATGACCCTCCATGCTCTTTAAATAGAGATCATGGACCAATCAGGTGTTAAGCCACGGATCAAGTGTCGGTAATACCGAGGAGAGAATGAACTGTCGGATCACTACATATCGTGACCGTTGGATTGTAAGTTACAAAAGTACATGGTAAAGAAACACACTTTACCTAACTCTACATTGGACCATGTTATACCTAACTTCCTATGCGTCAGAAATTAGAATATCCTAACATGATATTCATACTTGTCGAAAACACGACAAAACTCATTAACCAAATGCCTAAAAGAAGAAATAGAAGCAGTGGTTAAAGAATAACACCATTGCTTTGTACAACCATCCAGTGTAAGGGTAAACAACCTTGCGACGATTTCTTCAAAATAAACACCACTTGAAAATCAAAATTGAACAAACTCAATTATGTAATCAAGAAGGGATGTTGTACCCTTGCCATTGAATTTCAAATGTGACAGACAAGTTATGTAAAAATTATGTGGGAATTGAAAGATCTAAAGCTTCAAAAAAACACCTCGGGATTATGATCTAGGATGACGCCAATAAAGGTAAGAGATTCAAACAGACTTCACAGGCTTAGCTTGTCATCTGGCCCTCTTAGCGCCAAAATTTTGACGGTATTGGATGTCGCAAACATCTAAGGGTATCTCCCCGATGTGAGGTCCCAATTAGACCGCACACTGTTTGGTGTAATAGTCCCATCCGGCTATAGGGTCGGCCACCATTGGAAAAGCTTGGATTCTTGGAGTCTTTCCTTGGCTTCTCTTGCAGTGCATGGGAGACAAATCATTCTTTGAAAAAGCAACTTGTGGATTCAAGTTCCACCACTGGATTTAGTGTTTCATCTATGTAACAGTGTACTTGGGATCTTTCATTTATGATCAAAAGCTCTATGAACCAACACTTCTTCATGTATGTATCATGGATATAGTAGGACTATTCTTGTTATGTTTGCGGTATATGTTGGTTTGATTGCATACTAAATCTAATGAACTAATTTGTTACTTAGATATGGATATTGTTGAATAGGTGTTGTTATGTTTTCATAATTATTGTTCATCATGTGAACTACTTTGCAGGTAATCAACAAGCCTTTCTCATCCCTCCCGGGTTTCCCTTAGGATAGTACTATTACTTCCTTAACTGGAGGCTCATTTTCGCTTACCAGTAGTGGAAGTTCCCCTGTGCATCTTACATTTGGTGCCACACAAAGCTTACATACTTGTTGCCCCAAAAAGGTGTTATGATCAATGTTGCACGAAGTGGGGACAAAGAGGGGATGTTTTTTGGAAGCAAGGAGGCAAAAGCGTCATTTCCCAAAAATCTAGGAAGCGTAGCGTCTCGGAAAAGTCTAATATATATATATATATATATATATATATATATATATATATTGCATTTACATTAAAAAAACATCCAATATACCAAATTAGTTGTAGAAGATATGGAAGCATGCATATTTGTATATAAATTAAGATAGATATGACATCCATTGTAGATTAATGATTAATTATTTGAGCATCAACCATCTAGAATCTAGATTCTTCTATTGTCTAACCTTTGCCTCTACCTCCATTGTCTAGGGATATTAGTCAACATTGCCCAATTTTGCTATAGATCATGATGTCAAAGCCTCAATGCACTCGGCACATCACAAAGCAACCTCGGCGTAGCTGAATCAGAATCACACATTATAATACCCATGAGCATATCTAAATCATGATACAGTAAACAGGTCATCGACTTATCAATTTTACTCCTCCTATAAATGAGAACTCTGATACTATACTATGTTAGAGTTTCACATCAAAAATCTCTAAATAGTAAACACCCATTTATATCATGACACCACAATTTTTATAGGACGAGAGAATGCAGTAAAGAAAAGCAAGCCATATCACAATGACATCAAGGTATGCTAAGTTGCATGATACGGGGAAACGGGTATGTGTTACTGAAACAGAAACGCACCAGAAACATGACCCCCAAAATTTTGGAAACTGGGAAACGTGACAACTATATACATATCAGTGTTACTAGACTCATCATGCACTCGCGAGTCCAAATCTACTCGGCATGCAAAAGAGTCGATTCAAATCTGGGCAACTCAAACTTGTGTTGACTGAGTTTGACTAGAAAAATAAGATGCCCAACAAATAGGAGGTTCAGCTGATTGATTGCGCTCTCTCTGGACACAAATTGCTCACTCTGGAGACCGAAAAGACAAATTAAATGATAAGTATGAACCCATTCAAAAGCATAAAGCTAATTGATCCTTTGAATAGAACCAGTATTCAAGGAAGGGATGCCCTCAATCATGGTCAGCACGTGATTGTGACTGTGATAGAAAATCGTTCTTCCTTAATCGTGCAACTGTGACAACAAATCAGTTTTCTTTAATTGTGCAACTGTGCCATTTAATTTTCGCCAGTGCTTTAAACTTTTGTCACAGTCATGTTAATTTGTGTGTCCTTAAATTTTAGTGACAGATACAACTTTATTTTACATGAGTTATATTAACCATATATGTCTGTTATTTTTATTTTTTATATTATATTGTTAATTTTATTTTTTATTTTATTTTAACTTTTTATTATATAATGTTATAAAATGTTTTATATATTTATATATGTATGTTATAAAATATCATATATAAATATATAAAATGTTATTTATTTATATATAAATATTTATATTTTAGAATAATATATATATGGATGAACTTAATGGCAGACTTTATTCGAACCTCATTAAAAAAATTGAATTTGAACTGAATTTTATTCTTATCGAACCCGAACTCAAACCTCAACCATGTGACTTATGTTCTATGTACAACCAGTCAAGATTTAGTGCTTGGGATCATGTTTGGAGTCTGGACTCATAACATATATGATATACTTATTTATTCATGATATTTTGGACATATATTAATATTATGCATTGTTTAGACATGGCTTTATTGAATATCAATGAAAAATGTTCCTTTTAATTCAATATATGTGTGTATATTGATTTATTGTATTTACCGATTTTTTCCTGATTCAATTAAAACCTTTCACTCTTTTGCCTCGCCGATTCATTCAGGATTCCGAGTCTGGTAACATTTAAATGATAAACATAAATGACAAGTAATGTTCCACTATCACTTATATTGGGATTCTCATCATTAGTATCACCCTTTGCCTCTACCTCAATCCTCTAGGGACATTAGTCAGCACCACCCAATTTTGATGAAACTACCTAATCCAAGCATTAAAACATGCTACGAAAAGCCTAGCATGGCTGACCAATGATTTTGTTTGAGTGAAGGGAAAATTTTTGCTAAGGCCCCGACATAGGAGTCCAACAAAAAATATCATTAACATCAAGGTACATAAAGTACTTGGTGCTCTTGATTAACTACCAATACCATACAGTCATAAATAATAGCATCTAATTAAAATAATACTGAAATTCTGAAAACTGGAAGTCTGCTAAATTTTAAATAGGATATGAAATTCTACTTTCTCCATATGAAGACTGATGAGGTTGGAAACACTCTCAAACATCCTAAAACAATTAATAATAATGTTAAAAATTTAAGCAAAAGTTCTTTTACTTAAAGAATTTAACAATACCTTTAATTAACAACATTTTGGTGCAAATTGACAGTGAAACCCTTTTTAAAGAAAAAATTCTGGTCTTGGAGGTTTTTAGAAGTCCCATTAATTCATATTTTAATTTAACCTTTGATTAGGCAATAACACCAAAAATGTGGGTCCCAACAATTAAATCAAGGAAAAAGCAGACAAATTTCATTTGAAACACACTGTTTGTATGAAACACATTTCCGACATGTTAAATGTGTTTCAGTGAAGTTTCAGAGTTTCAACATGGAAATGCAGTGGAAACACAGGGAAGCCAAGTTTCCTGCAACATAGAAGGTATGTCATGGGTATCCTTGATAGTATGTCATGGTGGCCTTGATACTTTAATGACCATTAAGACTAATTCATATCATCATCATGTATCACAATCCTCACTATACAATCTCACACAGGTTGACTGATACACAAATGAGGCTATAGCCTCCTCAACATATACTTTTGGGGTCACATCCCAAAACCCCAATTGTTGGACCACACCACACAATTGTCCACATATATAATGTCAGCCAGTATTCCTGCGTAGTTTGATTACGTACACCTCAAGTGGAACCTGACTCACACAGCTCCAATGGTCCTTGGTCAAGTCTGTGTGGCCAATTCCAGATCCAGGCGGTCTTGATACTGGATCCACGTTTCAGATATGGATACAGATACGGATCCACCAAGATCCACGTAATATATGCCACGTAAACGGATCCTTCAAACCTGGAAACGTATCCCATGCTACCAAAACAAATCTTGTGCCAACTAACCCTCATACACCGGATCCCAAGCAAACAACACTCGAGTTTTTGGTTTATTTTTTATTTTTTTCAGGATATTTGCCACCTGTTTGAAACCATGAAAACAAATACTCTATTTAGATTTTTAGTTATATTACTTATTAGCTATGAAACCGGATTCGTTGAAAGAAGGCTACATGTCTGAGTCCCACGAATCGGACACAGTTCGTTGGAGATTCGAATCCCAGAATGGGACACGTCGTGTCCTAATGGGACACGCTCGAATCATGTACGTGTCCTGTTAGGACACAACGTGTCCCGATTTTGGGATTCGAATCCCAAAAAATGAAACGCGCAGGCATAAAAAAGCATTGTTCTTTCATTCATTTACCATTTCTCTCTTTCAGTTTTGCATACATTGAGTTGAGGGCAAGAAGCCAAGGGTTTGAAGCAAGGAGCTAAGGGTGTGGAGAGTTCGGCAAGGAGATTCAAGCAACAGATAAGTACATTTCATCTCTATTTTTTTGCATTTCTATTACAGCAGTTTGTATATGAAATTTTTTTACAAATTTGTGCATATTTTTTTTTTTTTTACAGTGTTCATGGCTCAATCAAGAGCAGCAGTTAGGGGGCAAAGTAAGGGGAAGAATGTCTCCATTGGAGATGCCCCTCCTCCCCCAATATCATCAGAGTCTCCTGCAAGTAATGTTGAGGGAAGAGGATGACCTAAAGACAACATCGAGAAATATCCCTTGTGGAAATATGTCACAAGAAGAGGATGGGACAAGCACCAAGGGGAAGGGAGGAGGCAATGTGCAATGGAGACGCAACTTTTGCCAGGTTTCTTTCAAAAGCACATATTACCATGTGAAAGGGCATTTGTTGGCTTTACCAGGTTGTGGAATTGGAGCTTGTAAAGTTGTTCCTTTACAAAAGAGGAAATAAATGGAAAAGGAGTTCACTGTTGGTATGGCAAATGTGGCTGCAAAATCAAGAAAAACCAAGAATTAAAACCCCCTTCCATTTTTTAGGAAAGGCAACACCAAATTTCCATTTGAGAGTTCTATTAGGGGACAAGCAACAAAAAGAAGAGCAACTTCACTTGGTCCAATGGACAAGATTTTTCAAAAAGAGAAACGGGAAAAACTTGATCTCAACATTGCCTTCTTTTTCTATCAAAACTTCATATCATTTAATGTTGCACGCTCACCTCTATTTATTGAGATGTGTCAAGCTCTAACTCACAGGTCTCCATCATGGTATGTGCCTCCTAGTTCAGAGAAGCTTAGAACCACATTGTTTTCGAAGGCAAAAAAAGAGGTGCAAAAAATGCTTGAGCCTATTAAAATATCATGGCCAACATCTGGGTTAGCATTGTTTCTGATGGATGGACAGATCCAGCACGACACCCAATCATCAACTTCATGGTGTCTTCCTTGAATGGTCCGGTTTTCTTGAAAGCAATGGATACACTTAAAGAATACAAGGATGCACAATTTATGGGTGAGTAATTTATTAAAGTTATTGAAGATATAGGTGTTGATTCTTGTATGCAAATCGTTACAGATAATGCACTTGTTTGCAAGGTTGCTGGCATGATTATGGAAGCTAAATATCCACAAGTGTTTTGGACAGCTTGCATTATCCATTCATTGAACTTAGCACTGAAATCCATTGCTTTTGATGTGCTTTGGATTGGTAACATTATTGAGGATGCACGACATATCCGTAACTTTGTACAAAATCATACAAATGCCTTCACTATCTACAAGGAGTATAACAATCTATCATTGTTGAAGATTGCTGATACACCGTTTGCCTCTTCATTCATCATGTTGAAGAGGTTGAGGGAGGTCAAGACCACTCTTGGGGCCATGGATATTTATGGGTTTTGGTCTTTTTGGAGAAAGACAGATCAAGTAACCTCTAAAAGAGTGAAGGACACAGTGCTGGATGATGCTTGGTGGGAGAGGGTAGATCTAATTATTCAGATCATGGACCCTATCATTTCTTTGCTTCGATTTGCAGATACAGACAAACCCATCCTAGGAGAGGTTTATGAAGGATGGGATTCCATGATTGAGTCTGTGAGGTGCATTATCCTACAGAGTGAGTGCCCCGAGTATGAAACATCACCAGCGGCCTTTTGTGGTACTATATAAGATATTCTTGTCAGCAATTGGGACAAGAATTGCACACCTTTACATTGTTTGGCTCACTCATTGAACCCAAAATACTACAACCATGAGTGGCTGAATGGTGGACCTTCCCAAAGATTCCCTCCTCACATGGATGGTGAAATCTCACAGGGGAGGAAAGATGCATTCAGGTGAGTTTTTCAAGATAGAGCACTGCTTGATGAGGTGGAGGATGCCTTTGCAGAGTTTTCCACTGGCACTAGTCGATTTGCAGGATATGATGTGATTAGAGACAGGGGGCTAAGAAGCCCTATTCTTGATGGGAAAATCATGGGGCAACAAGCCCTCCTCTTCAGCAGTTAGCCATGAGGCTCCTCTCTCAGGTGACTTCATCCTCTTGTTGTGAGAGGAATTGGAGCACATACGGGAATTTGTATAGTGTGAAAAAAAGCAAGCTTGAGCAGTCCATGGCAGAGACAATGGCGTATGTGCACACCAACCTTTGTCTTATTTACAAGCAGAGGGAAGAGTGGTTGAAGGGAAAGACAAAAATGTGGGATGTCTTTCCTGATGATATGGGTCTGGACAACAGTGTTGAGTTGGCATTGGCCAACATGGGTCTCAATGATCCAATGCTAGAGCCTGTTGGATTTGATGACAGTGATATTTTAGAAGGGTCATCCTCCACAACAGCAAATGTAGAGGCGAATATGGATACAAGGGAGAAGGAGGATGCAGCGGAGAGCAGTGGTGACCATGATGATGAGCACATTGATGCTGATTCTAATGATGACTATGAGGATTGTTGACTCATGAGTCATGGGCTACCTATTGCCTTGAGACTTGTACACCTGTAGTTGTTTTATATTTTCTATTTCTATTTTCCATTGGCATTGCACTACTTATGTAACACATTTTGATTTGATGACTTAATGAGAAAACTACAGTTGTTAGTGTCTTTATCTTACTATCTTGTAAGTTGTCTTTCATTTATGAATCATGATTTATGTGACATGTATTTGAATTTTGTATGTACTATGCATGCTATAATGTTACTAACTTACTTTGTAAAAAGTAAAACTAACATCTAGATGAAGATCTATGTTTGAAATCAATGAATTTGTATCATTAATGAGAATTTGTGTAAGAAATATCTAATTTTTAATATAATCCTATGTGTCCTGTTCCAGGTGGTTGACGTGTCTGAATCCGACTCTTGACTCCTACGAATCCTGAATCCCCATGTCAGGTGACTTAACTTATTAGTAATCTGTAGGTTGTATAGTCATATAAGTAAGTTATTAATTACCTATAGGTTGTATAGCACATGATAATTCTAGTAGGAAAGGTCTAACACATCAAAATTTTAACTTTTTTTTTTTTGATAATGCTAACACTAAAGCCTTGAGAAAATACATAGACAATCATATATAGTGCATGAAGGATGGTTGTGTCATGATGTCATTAATAACTTAATTAGATTAATCTCATCCAAATCTAAATGAAGAATCCTCTTACAAGAATATAATACATAGACTATAGCAAGTTCTCAAATAGTGTATAGTATTCATTTATCATTGTAACTAGATGGGAATTTTTAGATTTTGAGGCTAATTTCAAGGATGAAGACAGGTTGATAATGATGTAGAATTGAAATATTCAAATGTTCAGCAGGTAGACCCAATTTTTGACATGTAGTTAGGCCTACTCAACATCATCATATCCATAGAGTGATCTTTGATGAGATAATTTTGTATTTACAGTTATACTTTTTCTATAAAGCATGCCGCATCATGATTTCAATATTTTAGATTTATAAGATATCTAATGATTTCGGTCCTAATGTTTTATTTTTTGATGATTTTGATTTTGAACTTTGTATATGTTTTTTTAAATCAAAAAAATATATGGTATTTTTTGTACATGGTTTCCCCACCATATCCGAATCCTGGCTTTTCTAAAATTTGGTGGATCCGTATCCATTTCCGTTTCTTGGTCACTTAGTTTCCAACAGATCAGTGTGCTGGCCACCAACACTAATCAACTGGGAATTCCACTAATCCACACTGGAAGCCTGCATTTGCTACAGGTTGGGTTTATTGACCATTACAAGGTACCAACATGACTTTTTCTGAACCTAATATATGATTCATCTGTTTTACTTTTCCCTTTTGCTTTATGCCACTCATCCATGGCATTTTTGGATTACATACAATGAGAATTGTCATGTCAAATTTTGAATATATATATATTCTGGAAATTATTTGTGTCTTGTATTTTATTTTTCTGAAAAAATGTGTATTTTTGCAATTTTATATTTGTGGAGTCCTAATATTTTCAACTCCCAACTCTTTCCCAAGCCATGGATCAATATTGACACTTCAACCAAAACAGAACATCTCATGCATCGAATCAGGTCTGGCAACTTTGCTCCAGACAGGAGACGAATGGGGTAGAAAAACAATGGACAAAATACAAAATGAAGCTTAAGCAACAGTGGGAAAATTGCATTACGAAATTAAAGCATGTTAGCTTAGAACACCAAAGAAACTTGTAATACGGACCAACAGTCTTTTAATTGAACACAGAATTTAAGCCAGTTATGAATTGCACCATGAGTTCTTCACCATTACAATAGAGTCCACATGCTCATGTACCCACATTCCCCTACTGCCAAATAAAAAATAGGCATTCGACTGATTCATAATCTAAACGCACACCACATGACCAAGTTAACAGGACCAGGCAGTTGTTTTTCCAGTGCAAAGGGGGTAGAAATAATAAAGTTTGTTAGTGTTCCATTGTTTGTCCCATCCACACAAAATTTCTACCTTGAAAGGTGTTAGGCTGCATACCTCAATAGGAGATGTTGGAACTAGAACATCTGCTGCGTGTCCCTTTTGCTTAAATGTAAGATTCTTAAGCAGAAGTGTATCCATCATGTTTCCCATTAGTTTTTGCCCAAAGGTTTGATTCCTAGGCAGATTTCCTCTTGGTGACCTTACATCCACTGATGATGACATGCCTGCAATAAGTCACAACAAAAAAAGGTACCAAAAAGTAGTTATATATTTTAAAAAGCTTAGCAGGCATTACTAAAATATAATGAAAGTCTGTGTAAAATACTCTTGATGAACTGGTTAAATAAATTGACTGAAATTTCAGAACAACCTCCAGAATTCTCGAGGTTTGACCTCCCTTGGCCATCTTGAACCCACACTTCCACACCAGACAGACTCTGTTGCCTTTGAACATCACCATTACTAATTCGTTGTGGTGTACTGTCAAATGAGTTTCCATTCTCATAGCTATAAGTGTCTCCATCTGACCCTGCACCATCGGTAGCAATGGTAGATGGAGTTCGATCTCCTTTCATGGCTTGGGTACTTGACATACTCATAGTTTTCCTTGTATAATCAAAACCCTGTGTGTTCAATAGTTCTAAGGGTTGGGTCGTGTAAGATGCATCGCTGCCCATTATATGACACATAAGTAGGCCATAGGATTAGAACAAAAATTATTCAAGTTCAAAATTATAAATGGCCCAAACAAAGAGTAATCCTCAATAAAAATCATGCATGAACAGAAAACATGTACATCATACCGAATGCTTGTCAATAAAGTATCCCAATCCTTATCATTGAATTGGTGACCTCCAACCTTTATAAGATGTACCAAAGCACCACAAGAAATTGAAGCTACAGCTTGGTCTGGCTTTTTAGCACAATCTAACAACAGTCCCAGCAGTGATGGTAGCATAAATGAAACTTCCTGCAGATCATATGAAATGGATAAGGGATATAGAAAACTAGTATGTTACGAGGACTTGAACTTTTCTGTGATCTGTTCATAAAAAATGAACAAGGGCAAAAGTAAAATTAATTACTAAAATCCTAGAGAATGAACAGCCCTAAAACTAGAGATCACAATAACAAACAACAGCATAAGGCATCAACAGACCAAAACAGAGTTTCCATAGTTGTGATTATCTATATTCTTCACCAAAAACTAACAAAATGGGAAAAACTAATTGAATTGCATTACACATCCTTTGACTACCTTATAAAAGCTGCTGAAGAGATCACAAAGCAGTTGAAGGGAATGAATACATGTTTCACGAAGCCACTGGTCCCCAGAACCATGCACATTGCCATCCTTTCCTGCATGTCTCACTTGATCAAATATGGGGAACAATACACGATGAAATACATTTTCCCAGAATGCCGATGAGAATTTGTGACCTCTCTCCTTCAACAGATCAAAAAGCACCTCAAGCGCACAATTCCTCACTTCTGTCCGAGGATCAGAGGTTAAATCTGACAATCCCGCAAGCATTGGAAACCAATAATGTTCTGTTACATCAGTCTCTGCATCTATGCCAATAACTTCCACAGGTTTCAAGGCCCCACCTGGAATTAGACCCTGCAAGGATGAAATATATTAGTTATATTGAAGACTGAATATCAAATGCTAAGATAAAATTTCAGAACTGTCCAAAGTAAAGATCCTGCAAAAAAAATGTATGGCAGTCAACAGTCAGTAGATTCATAATATTGGACATTCTTATTGAATTATAGGCATACGGAATTATATTATAATTTATAACCATGCTTCTTGAAGGAGAATTTTCAATTGATTTTGTAGATGCAATGCATCAAGACCAGGAAATACAAGGAAAAAAACACAGGAAAATAGAAACCTACCACTAATCTATGTGACGAGAGACAAGGAAAGAAAGGCATGGGGATTCAAGTGTCTCATATGGCTATGTAGAACCCGCAAAACAGGATTCGTACACACACACACACACACATATATATAAATGTAAATGAACATTTACAAATTAGAAGGAAGAACTACATCAAATACACTAGAATAAAGTTATAAACTAAAACCATACTCGTACATATAGATAACTGAACCAAAAACTCATCAAATCATATCCTTTGTACCGTTTTAAAAGGCCAAACATGCATTTTAATACAACCTTTTAGCATCCCACATGGCAGATACACAGGTCCTGCTCGTCTCACACATCTGGGATAAACACCCAGCACGGGACATGTGTCCAATAAATGGACTCACAGAACAAGAGGCATTTAGGATCTATCGTGGTTCTGAGACACCAATCATATATAGAATTTCAACTTTCAATACAATTTATTACAAAAGTCGTCCACAATCAGGTTCAAATTTAAATTTCAATAAATAACCAGAAAATTCAGTGCTTTTCATATTTAATTACTTGGCCTAAAGTTTGAATACAAACACACTTGCCTTGGCAACAGCCTGAAATAGAATATGATTGTGTCAAACCTATAACCAATGCTCTGCCTAAAATGGAATAAGATTTTAAAACCAAGCAACAATGCCTGCTCTATATCAATTGCTATAATTATGAATCCCTATTAACCAAAATTGCTGCCATAACTTTAAAAAGAAGCTCTTTTATATACCTCTGCAAGCCGATCTTCACAGATACGAAGCAGAGCAATGGCCTTCAAGCTAATTCGTGGACTGCTTTTATTGTTAGCAAATCCAATAAGACAATTGACACAATCCATGAAGCAATCCCCAACAACTTGATCAAAGTGTTCTAACACCACTGCAAAACCCACATGTTAATGTCTTCTAACATAAAAGAGGCGATTAATGATATTCTTTAAAAAGGACATTAAAAAGCTCAAACGAGATCAACATGCATCACATTTCATGGCATGTGCACTGCCGCGAAAAATGGCATTTCAAGCCAGCCAAATCACAGCTCTGAATCCATAAAAGCTATTTTATTCAAAGTTGAGATAATCGCCATCGGGATTAAATCGACGAGGGTCCGAAGAAAAAAAAAACGTAAAATTGGGATAAACTGGCAAAAATTTGGCAAAATTAAAAAAAATAAATACAAAAATAAATTAAAAATACAAAATATAATCCAATCAACATTAAAAAGCTCAAACGAGATCCACATGCATCACATTTCATGGCATGTGCACTGCCGCGAAAAATGGCATTTCAATCCAGCCAAATCACAGCTCTGAATACATAAAAGCTATTTTATTCAAAGTTGAGATAATCACCATCGGGATTAAATCGGCGAGGGTCCGAAGAAAAAAAAAAGTAAAATTGGGATAAACTGGCAAAAATTTGGCGAAATTAAAAAAAAATACAGAAATAAATTAAAAATACAAAATATAATCCGATATAAACCGCCACTTTAATCGGCCAATTTAAAGTGTTCAAGGCAAAAAATCGCGATTTTCGCAACACTGATTTTATTGCATGAATCAAATACCATTATAAGAAACTATCATAGATACCTTGCTCCACGTTCTCAAATGCACTTTCAGCAATGGATTCTGTTTCATCATCAGCAGCAGCTGTAAATATCATAAACACACTTCTCCAGCCAGATTTGATGCTCCCAACCTTCGATTTGATCATCTAATGCACAGTAACTCCCAGATTAATAGCTACTAAATACATACAATGGGAAAAACTAATTGAAGTCATTATGCTTCCTTGTAGAACTACTCTGAATGCATATATGCCTATCCATTGATGTTGGGTAATAATAAACACAGACACATACATCTTACCTGTACAATGCAATCAACAATCAGAGTACGAATAGTTGCACTTCTACTATTTCGCATGAGGATAACAAATGGTTTCAAGATATCATTCTGAAAGGTAAACTTAGCAAGTTCTGCCCTCTCCAAATATTTCATACCAAGCTGCCTTAGCGAGTCAATTGCATACATAGAAATCTTCTCATCATGGTGGCTTCCCGCAGAGATAAAGTGATGTGAAAGAACTGACCATATTCTAGCCCAAACCTGAAACAGGGGGAAAGAGGAAGTTTATAAAAAGGAATGTAGAAGACACAAACATAATTTAAAAGTTTTATTGAATTTACAAAGGTAGAAGAGAAAGAGAACAAGGAGAAATTTAAAGTCTTTATAACAAATATCAATGAGTTCGCACTCCTTACCATGCGTATCCGGGCCATGTTGTAGTAACTTATCTCAACAAGTTTTTGCAGACTAAAAACACGGGCAGGTGTTTGTTTCAGTTCCTCAGCAGAGACACCACATAATGCTGTGAAAAACTCCACAATAGCATCACTTGGTAACTTTACACTGTTCACAAATACTTGTTCAGTTGGCTTTCCAGTAAGTTCTTTTAGTGACTGAAGCAAAGAATCCCTCGATATCTGATTTGAACCATGCATAACCGTTGCAGCAATAGATGGTGTTGATGTAATATACTCAAGCCTTGAAACACATTCTAAGACAGCATTCCAAGTATCCTGCAATGCATCAGTCTCAGTGTCGCTCAATATCAGCAAGGTCCGTAATGCCTCTACATTTTTGCTCCGCATCTCCTTTGGTGCATGCAGAAATGTAAATCTGCAAGTACCATAACAAGGGCATTTTTATAGGGATCAGATCTAATAAGTTCTTATTATCTTTAGAAAAGTACAAGGATACAACCTATGGGTCAAATAGTCCTTGTTCAAAGTAGTTTTCACTTTATGTTAAGAAGATTAACAAATATGAACAATGAAGCTCAATGTCACATGAAAAGGATCATTCTAACCTTACTAGTGATGTCAAAAAAGCATATCTCATGGTATACATGCCAAGCACCCTTGTAAGATGGATGCCTAGTCTAAATCCCTCCATACAAAGAAGAACCCTAGGTTTATTATCACTGTCCTCCATTGTCACTGAAAATGCCGCAAGTAAAGGCCATCCCACAGCCTCAAGCATAGGTCTCACAAGTTCCATCTGTTCAGCAGTGTAGAATACGCCCCTCTTTGCCCCACCCTTCTTAAAAAACGCTTGTGTGCGCTTGACAATTTCCTCACTTTCCTTCTTCGTGTCATCTGCTGCCTTTAGTCTTGGCATGGCCAAATTCAGTATACTAATGATCCGGCCTCTCTCCTCAGTGTCTGGCTTTTGCCTACTACTCTTGCCTGAGTCAACATTGTCATCCTTCATCTTTATCTCCTCCTTCAATACAGAATCATAAATTTCTTCCAACAGCTCCTTGGGAGCACATTCTTCGGCATCACTTGTTGAGTTCATCCGGACAAAATCAGATTTTGACATTTTAGGCCACACCATAGGATTGTGTGCATCTGTATTTAGCATTATTACTGCATATGCAAGTACGTAAGCTGTATCTGCATTCTTGAAGAGTCCTGGATTATCCCGACAATACCTGTTAACAACAACCCACCTAAGTCATTTAATACTGGGGCAAGGTATATTCTGTCAGACAATTCCAGTAAGAATATCTCCCATATATTTAGAAGATAATAAAAAACCCATTAACAATAACTTTCTGTTCACCTATACTCAACTATACCTACCGCTCTGCAAATTTCTCCATAATACGATCAATCTTTTGAGCTTCACCAGGTAGACGAAATCCTTTAAGAAACTCGCGAATTGCACTATCAAATTTCATGCCAGCAAAGTTCATTGCATCTACATAAGCATGCATAATAGCAAGAGGGAATTCTTCATGCTGACCCAAAAAATCACCAATCATCGCCTGCAACACAATAAATTAATCAAAGCTTGTCTGGCACTGAAGAAAAGCAAATGCTCCCATTAAAATATAAAATTGATCAGTGCAAACCTTATCCAGGCCAGGTGTTGTTCTTAGAAAATGTGCTACTGCCTGGGGTGTCTTCTCAACCAACATATTAGACAGAAGATAGTCAACCCCTTTATTAGCCTTCCTATTGAACTGCATAGATTATAAAATTTTGAATGAGTATAGAAGAACTTCATGAGAAAAATCAAAAGATACTCTGGCATAAACCATTTCCAAAATTTTCAAGTATAACCTCTAGAAAATTCAATGTGGAACCAAAAAAGAAAATTCATTGCTACACCATAAATGTCATTTGTTCTCACTTTGTTGCAATTGTACTTTAGAAAGTAATATATATTAAAACTTCAATAAATTAAGCATTTTACACAGCTGCTTCGCTGGTATGTCTCTTGGTTGAAGTTACACTCCGTTACCTCTGCAATTGCAGCTTCCATTGTTGATTTATGAGCCTTGGCCTTTTGAAAATGACTAGGTATGTCCTCTTTGATCCTAAATTCATCTGTCGGTAGAATCCCAGCTGAACTAGACTCCTTTTCAGGAAGTGTACCATCAATTGTATGCTCCTTTGATAGTTGATGAGCATTTTCCCACGTTACCAACGATTTTAGCACATTCACAAGACACTGAACAAACATATGACAATAAACAATCAGCTAATCTACAAATTTGGACTTGTAAAGAAACTATTGAAAGGCGGTAAGGATGGTTGGACTAAAATATTTCCTATTGGCCACCACTCTTAGAGCTAAATAATAAAAGCTTTACCTGTAGTGATGATACTTTTATGGATGTGTTCTGCGCAAGAGTTATGGAGCTGGGATCTGTATTTAATGTACCCTGTGCAATCCTCGACAGAGCATTGACCTTCAACCTCATAAAAAAGGAATTCTTAAAGTCAAATTTCGATAGTTCTTCAAAATTAGGAAAGCAAACAATTGATATAATTGATTAACACACTGAAACATTAAAAGTAGGATATAGTCTTACCATTCGCTCAAACAGATTGGTAGCCTCTAAATCACAGTCATAGTTCACAAATATATCTGCCAGCATCTGAGAATCCTTGCTGACTTTTTCAAGCAACCTACAGAGTAAAGAGTGATAGATGTGAATGTAACTGACTATAGGTAAAATGAATTCACAACATAAACAATTGTATTAAAAAATATAGGTTTAGCTTCATGGTCCACGAGTTCTAACATCTATACAAATTGGTGCAGCTGCAAACCACTCATTGTAATCAACAGAAGACAAATAACCTACCTGAATATAGATTTGCATCAAACTGAATAATCATTGCTTAGAGAGGGACTACCAGTAATGGATGGAACTAACTGTTAGTTCTTATTTTGTTGCTCTGAGCCTTTCCTCCATTAACCATCATTTTCTGCCATTTCCTAGTTTTAGGGATTTTCTACTTTTAGCAGTTTTATTTTTTCATTAATGTCGACAGATTGACTAGTGACTCAGTGAGTAGTCATAGCCCTTAGCATTCATTGGCCTGTGTTCACCATGTACAGGAGTTTGTTCGGCGTGTGTTGGCATGTGGTCACCTAATGGAGGAATGTGTTTGGCATGTATTTGCATCATTGCATGTGTCTACATATTCTTGGCATTTGGGGGGCATTAATTGTGGAGTTATATAGAGCAATGTGCTTGCAACATATTGGCATCTGGCCACTACATAGAGAAATGTGTTTGCCATTACTACCTATTGCACTCAAATTTTCAAGTTCCAACGAAGTGGAAGTACCAATTTTTTCAACAAGGATCGGATCACATAACAAAAGGTTATATATTGTAAATGATCTTAGTAAAACCATGAGTCTATGTAACAACCTAGGTAAGCCTATAAATTGATGATGAACTCCATCCTAGGAGGTTTTTTAACCTCACTGATTACCTATGTCTTTCGACATGGCTAATCAGAAGAGTTTTTAGCCTCCAACTTAAACCCCCAAAGCTAAGGTGAAATTTATTGTCGAATTATGAGGTGAGACCTAGTGTTTTAGTCGAGTCTGATGTAAATGTGGTTTGGAAATGATTTAAGCTAATTGGAAACATATTGAGTGGTAGATGGGTTATGTGGCCTGAGGGTCTAAGACGCATGTGCATTCCCTCTTTGAGTTTTTAAATGAAAAAATCATATGTATTGAAGAGTTGGAAAATTAATTTATCCCCTCATGTGTAAATTAATTAATTTTTCTGACAAAATAAAATTAAATCCTAAGCCAGAAAATTAATTAATTAGAGTCAAAATTAAATTGTCAAGGAAAATGAATTCTCCAAATGGAAAAATTGTGGGTCTTAAAAGAATCAAAATTCAAAGGTCCTCCACCAAAAGAATATTGTCTTGTTCAAGAAAATTTGGACTTTTGTGGTTAAGCCAAAGTCAATTTTTTGAAGAAATTAGCTCTAAATAATTAGTTTTGAGCTAATTAAAATTTTAATGATAAATTCGAAAATCCCTTAAAAATAAGAAATCAAGGGTTAAGATTAAAAGATCTTGAAATATTTATGAATGGCCAAGATTATTTTGACAAGGATCAAAGAAACTAGCTGTTATTTTTCCATTTGAAAGATTTATCTATAAATTAGAGAGTAATTTGAGTCTCTAGTCATCTTAGTCTCTGGCTAGAATTTTGTTGAAGCATTGTGTAAACTATTGTCCCGCTGGGAACTATTTTTTCTATCATATTATAAGCCTTTGGGGTGCAATTCAAGGTGTTCTTACTTATTGATTTGTGGTATGTGCTGACTACGGGCATCTCTATGTTGTGTTGAATATTGGTAGGATCTATTTTTTCATTAGATTGAGATAAAATCATACTATTGATAGTTTTGGGCTAATCTTAGGTGGTTTGATTCTCCATATGATCTAATAGATTATTTTTTGAGACAATTACAGTGTTTGCAGGTACTTTAGTCCTTGGCCTCCAAGTTCACAATCTTGGGCAAGAATCATTGTTGCTTGGATCTCTGGTTTTTATATGGTGGATTTGATCTTCGCTTGGGCTAAAGTAAATCATTAATTTTTCTTTAGTATTTGTCATTCTTTCAACTAAAAAAAATAAAAATAAAAAATATTTTCTCAAAATCCATTTAAAAACCCATGCATATTTTGTAAATAAGATTGTAAATTGTAATTGTAATTTATTTTGGGGTTTTAGAGTTATTTTGTATATATTTAGGGTTTGGGTGTTTCTATATTCATTTTTGCGGGTTAAATCAAGGGGTTAAGTGGAAGAAGAGCTACATCTAGACCCTTGAGGGTAAGATCTAATCCCTTGCAATTTTTTGCATGTTTCCCACAACAAAATTTTCAAAAAATCAAAGAGATGAAGCTATAAAAAAAAAATTCAAAGCAAGGGTTTTCAGTTTTTGGCTTTCTCGAGGCTAGATCTACCTCCTCCAGGCCGAGTGTCTCTCTCTCTTGAGTTGCGTCGGCCCTCCTTACCCTTTGTGTCATTTTTTTGGCCCTCCTAGGCTAGTAGTAAGCCCCTCCTAGGCCTGCGCAAGCCTCTCCTTCTTTTTGGCCCTTCTCCCTTGGCCCTCTCTCCTCCTCTTTCTTAGTTGCAGCCCTTTAAGTGTTTGCGGCTCCCTTGTGGAGGCTTTACGCCCTAGGCCTTAGGCCTTGGGGTTTGACCCCTACACCCCTATTTTTCAATCACTAGCCTCTCTGTGCAAAGCGTTGGTCCTTCTTGGTCATTTCCAACCTCCTTGTGGCCCAATCTATCATCCTAGCCCATTTCTCCCAACAAATCCACTTCCCTTGTCCTAGTTCTCCAAATTTTGGCATCTTTTGCCCTAAAATTGACATGAAACCCTAATCTAAAGATTTAAGGCTAAATACTTGGTGGTTTTACAGGTTTGAGGTCTCAGAATTCATATCTAGCAGGGGGCAAGCTAATCCCAAAGTTTCAACGATTTTCAACGGTGGGATCTTCAAGGCCTTGGGCCTTTAGTTTCATTACAGCATTAAATCATTAATTTCTAGGCCCTAAAATCATATTCTAATTGGTCAAAACCGATTAAAGTTGCAAAATCTAAGTTTTTACAAGTTTTGGCCACTTGGGCTCTCTATTTTGACCTAAATCTAACATTTTAGCTTGCTGGAATTCACTGCATAACTGTGAAATTCAAGTCTGAAATATTTTTGAAACATATACTTAATTAGAACTAAAATTTTGAATTTTTAGTTCTCCAGCAAAAACTCACTATTTTTAGACATTTGGGACAGCGTTCTTGGTATCTTGGTATTTGGGGCAGCGTTCTTGGTATCTTGGTATATAGCTATGTTGTAGGAAACGTGGTATAGAGGTCTGTTTCCGTACGGAAACGGGTACGAAACGCAGAAACGCATTTGGTACGGCCGTGAAACGCGTTTTCGGCCGTACTGCCACGTTTCCCGAAACGGAAACGTGGCCAGTACAGTCGGAAACGCGTTTCAGGGCCGTACAACCCACGTTTCCTAATTAACTTGTGTTTTTTTTTATTTTTTTTTTAGTTTGTTTTTTAATTTACTTTTAGGGTATGTTAGTGACTTCTTGTTGCTTCTAGTTGCGTGTCTAAAGTTATAAAAGTATGTTTTTGCCCTAGTGTTGATATGCAATTCATGGTAATGTTAAATTCTTAAAGTAAAAGTGATATTCTCCTTTATTTTTCATTTTCATCCTTTTACTTAAATTTTTAACATTACCATGAAATGACTCAGGATGTTTGAAGAGTGGTTTCGCCCTCATTGGATTTCATATGGAGAAAGTAGAATTTTAGATCTCACTCAAAATCCAGCAGACTTATTTGTTTTTCAGGATTTCAGGATTGGGGGGATTGCAATGTTTCCATTGGATTTTATCATGTACTAGGGTATGGAACTTGTATTTAATCAAGAGAACCAAGCCCTCTATGCAGGGGAAACTCCCAATAATCAAGATCATGTAGGGTACAAGGCTATGAAATGTGTATTTAATCAAGAGCACTAAGGTCGTTTAACTATGTAGGAGACTCCCAATACAACAATGGTCCTTCTAAAGAATGGAATGTAGATGCAAAAAATCCTGATTTGGATCTCTCTCTTGCAGCCTTATAGTCTTTATTGTACTTGCAGCCTCATATATTAATATAAATAAAGGCTGATTTTGAGATTTGGATATATAATAAAGGTTGCTTTTGGATATTCCGATATTTTTATTTTCATTATGTGATCATTCATGAGTAAATGTGATGTAAATTAAATCTTAATGTTTAAGTGTTAATAATATATCTTCATTTATGCTTTAGCGATTGACATATATTTATTTTTATATTATATATTATATATTAATAGTATATTCGCGTTTCGCCGTTTCCATTATGGGGAGGTCGCCGTTTCGTATCGCTTCCCGTTTCGGAAACTCGTACCCGTTTCCCTATGTAGTGCAACTTAGGTATATTGTTAAAATTTATCGTGTTTAAGATTTACATTTCACTATTGTTAAGTACCCTTAAAAGGTTTCTAATCAAAGTACTTAAACAGCTTAATAAAACCTTAACTCAAGATAAATCTCACTTATAATTTCTTGCATGAGCATCCTAGATCTAGACGTGCATTAATAATTTACCACCTAGAATATGCTAGGTTGATAGAGATATAGGTCAACCCTTCTTATCTAGCTTGAGGGGTCTCGGCAACTCTTCGATGGTTAACACGATGACCTTGCAGTCGCCAGAGCCACAGTCTCTGCAATGCCGGAGGCATCAGGTGATAGAAGCCTAACAGAAGGTATCATTAATCAGGTCCTACCCAGCTTCCTATTAGCCTCCTTCCCACAACCTACCTTGGAGCACAGCTTCAAAATAGTTTAACGAAAGTTACACTTAGACTAGGTATTTAACTAAATTTTACCAAGACCACTGCATCTCACACAAGTCCTAGGATTTGCATATCATATAGGTTAGTCAATCATTCAAGCAGCGGGCGTCCATCTGATCATTTGGTTTCAATTCATAAGAAGCAAGAATTTGTGACTCCATTAAGGCACTGGTCTCATAATAGAAAATCTAATTTAATCATAATCTTGCTTAAATTCAACCAAGTGGATAGGCCACTCATCTGTGTCTCCCAATTAAGTTGACTTCTCAACTTGCTTTCCTTCACTTCATTCCATGGGGACTACCCCCCATAGCCTATTGTTAAGAGACAACTAGAATTGAGTGGGCGGGGATCAAAGTGGCAACCCTCGTCCTAAACGTTATCGCGGTGCCTATACAATCCGGGCGACAACACTACCCATTATTGGAAAATGTGGGATCCATTACGTCCAGAGTTATATTTTTCTATTCTTAGATATTTTCTATTCTTAGATGTCACTCCAAGGATGATTGCCCCGAGATGAGAAGACATTCGTAGCAGAAAAAGAGATCAAATCTTTTCATCATCAAGCTTTGAGGACAAAGCTTTTTGAAGGGGAAGGCAATGTTATGAATATAATTTATGTAAAAATAATAAAAATTGATACTAAATAATAATCATAATAATATGTAATTAAATAATAATTAAGTTAAACAAAGAGGCATGTCTCTACAGACATGCATGTTCGTGATAGGGTACTTACCTGGGTATATATAAAGGACACTCATTCCCAATTGTATCATCATTAATACTCATACATTTTAATATATATTCTTGCATCTCAATGGAGATCTATATATTCCAAGTCTTCTGGAATATTTAACGAGAAGAACTAACTTTGTTCGCTTCAAAGTACATCAAGAAATTAGGGAAATATGTAAGGTATTTAAGATTACCATAATCTAACAATCACATACAAGAAAGTAGTATAAATTCTGAAATAAACCATTGCAGAAACGTTAATTCATCTGCATGTACATATGTCCCTACATGTGAAAAAGAATGAAGTATTAGATAAATGTTATAAATGGTTATTAACCTTACAATTCTTCTTGGTTGATTCAGTCCCATAATGCTTCTGAGGTTTCGAGTCAACAAACTTTTTTCAAGTTTGATTTTCCTTCAAAGCTTGCTTGCACTTACCTTTGATCAACAAATCACATCAGGTATCAAACATATAACCCTTACCGTCTTCTTTGCGTGATCTCCAATTGGTGTGAAACATGGAACATAACACATCATAAGGTACCCACAAATTCATCAAGACCAGTTCTATGAGTTTTACGTCTTTCTTTGGATAGTTCTTTCTATAGTCAACCAATTTCAATTGTAGCTCTTTGATGCAAGCCAAATAGTCCTTAATTCTCTCAACGGAATGAGGATCAAGAGAGATCAACTCCTTTACTAACTGCATGACTTGACTTTCATCGATTTTGTCAAACAACAACTTTAGCTTCTTCCAGATTTCATAAGGGCAGTCAATTCTGCTCGTATGGAAACAAATATCTCAAGCAATATAGGTTGTGATAACTATGATGGCCTTCTTCCCATCGATGATAAACTTCATCCGATCATCGTTTAGATCTTCATATACTACCAGAGCCATTTGCTCCTCAAAAGGGTTTCAATATCTGGTGCCCAGACCACATAATTTTGTCCATCTAAGACAATGTCATCAATCTTGGACGCCATCTTCTAAAAAATCTAATAGATCTTATCTTTCTCAAATTGATTCCACACAACAAATCGAACGACTCAGAATCAATCACAAACAGATCCAACTCGGCACAATTTGTGAATAACAAGTCTAGGTCTTAAACCATCAGCTCTTATACCATGCTTGGGTATGCTTTAATGCCAAGAACCGAAGAATAGAGATCAAAAAGCAAAACCTAATCAAAGCATAATCAAAAGAGAAAATAACACTCCAAGATGATGGGCGGTGTCTAGAGACAACATTAATGCACAGCGCATTATGATAAGAATATCACAATGCATAATGTACAAGATTTCAATACAAATGTATGATTATCATTACAATGCACACCATGCTACATGATTCTACCCATATGGCTCTTCATTTATAGGTCCCAAATCTAACTAATCTCATTTGAATTATAGAGGATTTAGTCCAATGAGGAGGCTTCGTCATTACAACTATTTCTAGGAAATATGCACTATCACATCGCTTATCTTCATATCAATTGATTGATTGTTCAAGTCAATCCAACGATCCAGTTGATTCTTTTGACCATTCACTGGATGGTCACATTAGTCGACCATTATATTCTAGTTGGTTACTCGACCAACACAAAGACCACTCGGTTCACTATCTCGCACAGTGATCATTCAATTGTTGTCAACTGCTAGTAGATCCTTTGAATATTGTCTCAAGAAGCTCCAAGGATGTGATGAACCCACATAACCATAGGTTCCAAAAAGGTCAAGAGATATTCTCAAGTTGATACACTATGATGTATGTTGGCCTCTATCTTCCTCTTCATTGGAAGGTGCATCGATCCAACAATGGACGAGAATGCACTTCCAAGGACTTTGATGCTTTTTGTTGTTAAAATTGTGATGTTCTATGTTGTAACAATTACTTATTCCAAAACGTCCTTATGTTGCAATATTATTTAAGCAATTGTAGATAGAACATAATCCAAATGCACAATTGAAGTCAGCCAAGAATAAAAATAATACATTGAGAATTTAGGTCCAATGACCAAGGCAAAACCCATAAGGGGAAAGCGCAACCAAATTCTTCTTCTATTAGATATCAATTGTTGAGCAGAGATACCAAAAATGAATAAGTCCACCCAAATTTGAGCAAGTTGTAGCATGAAGATCACAGAGTTATGTTTTCTACTCATCGAAGATATCATGGCAGATCCCAACATAAAGCAACACTCAGATGTGCTCTTTACGTTAGCAGAGTTACTGGCCCAATCGACATCAAAATAACCATGCAATCTCACATCTCCGGCAATATATTTCAATCCAAGATCGATGGTCCCGTGCAGGTATCTCAACACATGCTTTGCAACAATCTAGTGTGAATTTGATGGCTTAATCATATATTGGCTCAAAGTATTGACTGCAAAATATATGTTTGGTCTAGTGTTCACTAAGAACATTAGTGCCCCAATCAATTGCCAATACTCGAAAGAATTAGCCAAATCAAGTCCTACAACTTCACCACATAACTTTTTGAAATTCGTTTCCACTGGTGTGTTCATGGACATACATTTTGTCATACTAAATCTTTCCAAAATCTTGCCAACATATTTTCCTTGAGAAAGGAAAATCTCACCAGGTCTCTGCCATACCTCGAAGCCCATAAAGTAGTGCATCAAATGAAGATCTTTCATTTCAAATTCAAAAGCTAACTCCCTCTTACACTAGAGGATAAGTGGTTCTCCACTAGTCAAGAATAAGCCATCAACATATCATATGGTACCAAAACCAAAGGCATAACTTGGACCGTCTTGAAGTAGAGATTTGGATCAGCATTATTTTTGGTAAAACCAAGCTTCATCAAGAAGTTATCAATGCAGGCATACCAAGCTCTTGGGGCATGCTTCAATCCATTGAGAGCTTTCTTTAGTCTACACAAATGAGTTTTCCTGCCATGCACTTCAAATACTTCTTCCTTAAGTAAGCCATGCAAAAAAGCAGTTTCACATTCATTTGATGAAGAGTCCATCCCTAGCTAGCAACTAGAGCCACAATGGATCGGATGCTGGTATATCGAGCAATAGATGCAAAAATCTCAGCATAGTTTTCTCCCTCTTTCTAAGAGAATCCTTTAGCCACAAATCTAGCTTTTTATTTTTCAATACTGCCATCAGCACCATGTTTGATTTTATACAACCAATTGGAAATCACAACAAACTTACCTTTTGTTCTTGGAATTACTTCCCATACATCATTATGTACGATGGACTCATATTCTTCAGTCATTACATCTTTCCATATTTGATCTTTCCTTGCTTCTTCAAAACTGATGGTTCAGCCTAAATAATGATGGTTCAGCCTGAATAATGTTGCTCATGGCTATAGCATATCCCTAGAATCGACAAGGTTTCTTGCTTTCCCTGAAGGTTGCTCTGGGGGAAGCATTTCTATCAGCATCCTGTAGAGTGTCACAAAGCCATAATGGCTCCTCTCTAGCAGGAGGATCACTTGGAGGAGGATACAAGGTTCCATGGGCTCCATTGGTTCATCAGCAAGATCAGGCTAAGGCTCAGGATCTCCTTGAGCGTCCAAGGCATCATCCTGACTTTCAACATTAGCAGGAGTACGAGTGTCTCTTGTCTTTCCAAGAGTTGCATCTTCATCAAATGTTATAATCTAAACTCTATAGTTCTTTGACCAGGCATGTATATTCTATAAGCATTAGAATTTTCACAATAACCAACAAATGACCTCTCTTACCTCAAGCTTCCAACATGGTCCTCTTTTCCTTTGGCGCAAGAAAGTAGACAGGGCAACCAAAGATCCTCAAGTGCCCAACTTCAACCTTTTCACTAATGAAGACTCCCTGAGGAGTCTTGTTGTTTAAGGCTTGGTGTGGAGATCTATTTTGGACATAGACAGCAATGTCTGCGGCTTCTCCCCAAAGAAATTTTGGTAGCTTTTGATCATGCAACATAGCTTTGGTTGCTTCCATGATGGTTTTGTTCTTTCTTTCGGCCACACCATTTTGTTCTGAGTTATATGATACAGTGGTCTTTTTCCTGATTCCAGCTTCTTTGTAGAAGTCAATGAAATCATTTAAAGTAAACTCTCCTCTGTTGTCAAATCTGAAGATTTTGCTCTGCTTTCCAGTTTGTTTTTCTACCAAAGTTTTAAAGTGTTTGAACATTTTAAATGCTTGACTTTTTTTTCAAAAAGGAAATCCAAGTTTTGCAGCAAAAATTTGTTAGGTCCCTATACTACTAGTGTAGCCCCTTGTTGTTATTAGTGAAACACCCTTATTGTATCGTTGTGCCCATGTAGTCCCCATATTGTTATTATTGTATCTCATAGAAGCCCATTATTGTTATTGTTGTGCCCTTACATTATTATTGTTATGTCGGCTCTGATTATATTGTGACCCCTTAGACTCCTATATATAGAAGGGAAATCTTGTCATTTGTATCATCCAAGAATTGTTCATTTGTGTAATGTAAAGGAGGCTTCCCCTCAAAGAGATTGATTTTGAAGTCGTTGATCTATATTTTCTTCTATTTTGTGTGCTGGTTGCATAACATTTGGTATCAGAGCTTTGAATTCTAGGGTTTCGTTGCTTCAACAGGTCCTCGTGTAATTTTCGCTATAACTTTTTTTCTATAAAGCGTCAGAAGCTTAAATTAAAACTCATTTGAGCCGAAAGCTTTATGAGCCTCATGTCTGAATTTCAGATCTTGTTTCGCTATATTTTTGGAGATATGAGCTGAGGAAGTTAGGGTTTTTGCAGGCTCCAAAATTCCATCTCAAACAAGTCGTCGTGGTATTTTTGTTATAACATTATTTCTACAAAGCTTCGGAAGCTTAAATTAAAGCCCATTTGAGACATAATCGTGTTGCACCTTGTGTACGAATTTCAGAATTTGGTTCACTATATTTTCAGAGATATTATCTAAGGAAGTTAGGGTTTTTGCAAGCTCCTGAATTCCATCACAAACAGGTGACCTTGGGAAAATCATCATAACTTTCTCTCTAAGCATTGGATTCAAATTTTGTAAAAAGTGACAGAAAGAGGACAGACTGTAGTTTGTTGGGTATCGTTTTCAGGGCTGAAGGTCGAAACAATGACACGTGGCACGTCGTAAAATTTCTCTCTATTGAACTAGTCTATAATCAGGTCATCCTGGGAGATTGGGCATAACTGTGGGATTGGAAAGAGGACGCAGAGGGCTACAATAGGCCAAAATTTCAAAATTTAGAGATCTGAAATTATAGAGTTACAGTCCTTTAAATATCGAGCTCCTAAACGCAAGAAAAAGAATGACATGAATCAAGAAAATAGAAACCAGTTTGTCAAACATATTTCCTTAGATTGCTTCAAGTTGGAGAAATAGGTGATGAGATGGTCTCCAAGAGAATCAAGGATAATCTTTTTAGCCTTGACTTCTCCTTTCTTACATCTGGCCTTGAGAGCAGCACGTGAATTTTCTAGTGGTTCTGCGAACGTACCTTCAGCATATTCTAGTACATAATGTTCCCATGAGTAATATCCAATCTTGCCTTCCATGGACCAAAATTTGAAGCATCATTCAAGTTCTCTTCATTCTTGAAGTAAGAATATGACATATTGATCTAGTCAAACATATTTCAGCAGAAAGGAGAAGTAGCTAGTGATATTTCAACAATAAATAGGAGCAGCAAGTGATATTTCAGCAGAAAATATAAGGACGACCGCTCTTATCTTCTTGGGCTTGCCTTCAGTGTTCACCAAAGCTTTGATACCATGTTAAAATTTTGATGTTCTATATTGTAACAAATACTTATTCCAAAACTTCTTTATGTTGCAATATTAGTTAAGCGATTCTAGATAGAACATAAACCAAATGCACAATAAAATGAAAATGAAATGATATTTTAAGGTCCACGAGACTAAAAATAGTCTATGAGACCATTAGTTCCCTATTTTTAGCATTTTGCAATTCAATCATTTTTTGATTCAAATTGATGATGAGCTTGCGCAACCTTCCAACGATCCCCTCACTAAAAAGACAATGCCAAGAAACTGATGCTAACATGTTCTCATAACTTTCTCTGATGTCTTTGAATGCATCACATAACAAAATGAAATGTTTTTCCGATTCCATGGCCCCAGACGTGCAAAATGTACACACCCGTTCTTCCCAAGCTTCTTTAAGCCTTTTCCACGGTCCTGTTTCACACTGAAGTTGATGTGAGTTGGTCCTTAATTGAGCAATAAGAACCTTTTCCCTCCACGAGATGCTAGCTCCAATGAACTCTTTTTGTTATAGATCACACGTAGGGTTGAATTCCTCAATGTAATATTTCTTCTTTCTACCCAACTCTTTTCCCCATACCTTTTTACGAAACTTCTCCATAACAAAATCCTTTAGCTCCTTGTTATTTGTGGGACAGGCATTGAGGTAGATATTCCTTTTTTGCATCCATGTGAAGATAGCCATGAACAAGATAAGACATAGAGAATTTAGATCCAATGACTAAGACAAAACCCACAAGGGAAAAACCCAACCAAATTCTTCTTCTATTAGATATCAATTGTTCAATAGAGTTACAAAGTACAATTAGAGATCAAGAGAATAAATAAGTTCACACAAATCTGAACAAGTTGTAGCATGAAGATCACTAGTAGCAGCAGTTGATGCAAACACTAAATCAACCTTCAAGTTCTATTGTTACTCTCTCTCTCTCTCTCTCTCTCTCTCACACACACACACACACACAATATTCTTAAAGTCTCTCCAACTCTCTCTCAAGTTCGAATCCCTCCTTCACAATGCACACATAGTGAAAAAGAGATGATATGAGATACATATATAGGAGCAACAAATTCTAGACATAAAGGAGCAATACGCATGCCTTTTCAACTCGGCAAGGTTGTATTTAAGGGCATGGGTAGAGAGATTTACCCCGGACAAGGAGGACCTCAGTTGGGCACCAATGTGGATCAAGATGTACTCACCTCCAGAGGAATACTAGGATGAGGATTCGCTTAAAGAAATTGGAAATGGGCTGGGGGAGTACATAAAATCGGCAGAAGAGACGAAGTTGCGCAGATACACATCCTACGCCCGTATTTGCGTCTTCCTGCGCCTGGAAAGGCCCTTCCAGACTCGGTAAGTCTCTTCCATGATGACTATGAATGGATTCAACCCTTAGATTATGAGCATGTACCCTTTCGCTGTCGAAAATGTCATGCTCATGGGCATCTCTTTCGGGATTGTCCTCTAAATGCCAAACCCCAAACCTCTGATCCCTCAGACAAACCAGCCCAGGATGGCTTCACCAAAGTAGCAAATCGCAAAAGATCGCACAAAAGACCCTCCTCGGGGAAAAAACCCCAGCAGGACACTGCCTCCTTTCCTTCTACAAGCAACTGCTTTGAGATTCTTGCTAAAACTTCAGAAGATCAACCTTTGAACTCAATGCCCAACCCTACGCCCACCATCTCATCCGCAATCCCTCCTCCTTCTAGCTCCTCTCCCACCCCTCGCCCCCCCAATGATTTCAATGGAACCCCTGAGGAGACCAGAAAGGTCACGGATTGGAAAGCAAATGATATGGATGTTGACGGTTTCCCCAATCAATCCTTGAGCTTAGCAATCACTTTAGAAGAAAAGAGCCAGACACAACAAATGGACGAAGAACCGGAAAGTATTGATTTGGGAGGACTTGACATTCTTGAGCTCGAACAAGTATGTAGAAAGAAGGACTATCAAGATCCAAGAGCATCAACTCAGTACACTGGAAGTCATCATATCCAAGGCTTACCAGCAGCAACAATTAGCCATTCAGCCGGGCAGTCATTGGGATGGCAGCTTCCACCCTAAAGACTCCAAAGAGCGGGGGAGAAGAACAGATCTCCAACGAACTATCGCAATAGGGAAACTCCTGGTTGACTCAGGCAGGTATGCTAAGTTGACAAAGTACTACAAGCCTACCACTAGTAATGAATCGTGAAGCTTACTTCATGGAATTTAAGAGGGCTCAACAGCCTAGGGAAACTCAAAATGATAAAAAACATGATAAAGCATGAGCAGCCACACATTTTCTTTCTTCAAGAAACGAAATGTAACAGTATCACTCTTGGAAACATTCTCTCTAGAGCATGGCCAGGTTGCCACTCGGTAGCAATGGATGCTTCGGGTGCCTCAGACGAACTGGCTATTGCCTGGAACACGCAAGTGATATCGCTTTCAGACATTCATGCATCTCAACACATTATCCAGGCTACTTTTCACATTATTGGCACCAACATCCATGGCCATCTTACCAACATATACTTCCCACAGGAAGCAGGCAACAAAATAGCGTTACTAAACACTATAGAAGCACTTAATCTCAATAGAGTCTTTGGATCATTGGAGGAGACTTCAACATGATTACTATGCTAGAGGAAAAGCAAGGACGCCAAGCTAAGCTGGAGCAGGAAAATGGCCACTTTAAAGAATTCATCCAAAACAATTTTTTAATTGACCTGCAATTATACAATGGCATGCACACTTGGAGCAATCGAAGAGCTGGGAGGCAACAAATCGCATCCAAACTAGACAGATTCCTCATTTATGACAACGCGATGCATCTTGGCGGCGACATAGCGGCATCAATTGTCCCTTATTCAGGCTCTGATCATTGGCCTATCGCCCTCCAGTGGAAAAGATCGGGCAACACCACCAGGCGACCATTTCGCTTCGAAGCATTCTGGCTCACCCATCTCGCCTTCAAAGACTTCATCAGATCTACCTGGAACAACTTCCTTCCGCCAGAGGGATCAAAAATGTTTCAGTTTCAACAGAAACTCAAATTTCTCAAATCCCAAATCAAGCGTTGGAATCAAGAGACTTTTGGTAATATTTTCCAAGCGCAGCAGGATCTAAACAAGGGAATGAGAGAGCTCTAGCAACAAATAATCACTGAGGGATACAATGAAGGGACCTTGGCATAGGAACAGCGCATTCACAATCAACTGGAGGAGAGGAGAAAGCAGGAAGAAATACTATGGAAGCAGAAATCCAGGATTACATGGCTGAAAGAAGGAGAAAGGAACACTAAATTCTTCCACCGAACCACAATTCAAAGAAGAATGCACAACACCATCTCTTTCATTTAGAAGCAAGGAGGGGAAAGAGTGGAAAATCATGCAGAGATCGAGCAGGAGTTTATAAGACACTTCCAGCAAGTTCATCAAGAGCCCCAAACAGATAGACGGCCTGCTATAGAAAAAAGCACACAAAATGTGTCGAAAATTATCACAGAAGAACACAACAAACTCCTTCTGTGCCCAATCTCGCCACAGGAGGTGGATGCAGCAATGAACCAGCTCAAGGAGGGCAAGGCCCCTGGCCCGAATGGCTTCACCACCACTTTCTTCCACTCTTTCTAGGAACTGATAAAAGAAGAAGTCTGGCAAGTAGGGGAGGAATCGCATACTCTTCATTGGCTTCTGCCCTCTCTCAATTCAACTTTCATTGCGCTCATTCCTAAAGAAGAGAGCACCAATACTCCGGACAAATTCCGTCCAATTGCTCTATGCAATGTAATTTACAAAGTGATATCTAAAGTCATTGCCAACCGGCTAAAGCCGCTACTGCCCCTGCTCATTTCGCCTGAACAAACTGGCTACGTGGAAGGAAGACAGATCTTGGACGGTATCATCCTCACGCATGAAATCATACATTCCCTCAAGCACACCAAACAGGCAAGTATGATTCTCAAGCTTGACCTCTCAAAAGCTTTTGACAAGCTAAGCTGGACCTATATACAAAAAATGTTAACTGCTTTTGGATTTTCTCAAATGTGGGTGCGATGGGTTTAGAACCTAATCTCTACAACTTTCTTCTCTATCCTCATCAATGGTATCCCATCCCGTCCTTTCAGTCCCTCAAGAGGAATTAGGCAAGGAGATCCTCTCTCCCCATTCCTTTGCGTGCTAATGGCGGAAGGATTGGGCCGCCACATCAAACAAGCTCTCCTCTCCCAGCAGCTCAAAGGCTTATCTATTCACAACTCGTCGGCAATCACTCATCAACAGTTTGTTGATGACAACATGCTTTTTGGATACCCTTCAGTCTAGGAAGCTTCTCTGTTCAAATCCCTTCTGAATGACTTCTCTGAGGCTTCAGGAACTAGTATCAACAAGGCTAAATCGCAGATCTTCTTCTTTCACACTCCCCCTATTACTCAGCAAGCCATAGCTCGTATCTTGGGTTTCTCCATAGACTCTCTACCTTCTAAATACCTCGGAGCTCCCCTTATTGATTCTACCATCAAGCATGCTTCCTGGCGTATGCTCCTTGAGAAACTTGAATCACGTCTCAATTTATGGACGCACAGAACTCTGAACATAGCTAGTCAATTGGTGCTAATCAAAGTTGTTCTACAGGCAATGCCACTCTACTTATTCTCAATCCTTGCAACGCCCAAATGGGTCATTAAAAAAATAAAGGCTCTACAGCGCAACTTTCTTTGGGGGCCTACAGGTACAAATCGCAAATGGGCCTTGGTAAAATGGACTACAGCTTGCAAGCCTAAAGAAAAAGGAGGTATCGGTCTAAGGGATCCCAGTCACAACAATGCCATCATGTGGGCCAAAATCTGGTGGCAATGGCTCACTGCACCTAACAAGCCATGGGCAGCCATATGGACTGCCAAATACGCCAATCATAGACCTCAGGAGGAGCTCATAAGATTTCACTCCCACTGAAAAAGGTTCACTCATATGGAACGTTGCTAAACAACACTTCTTGTTGATCCAGCAACATAGTTTCTGGGAGGTAAGAAATGGCAGAACAGCTCGGTTTTGAACGGACGCTTGGAACCAACTGCCAAAGCTAAACGGCATCCTTAAATAGCCTCCAGGCCACTCCTGGGAGGAGCAGCAACAGGCAAAGGTCCGGCAGTATTGGACTCAGGAGTCAGAACAAGGGTATAGACAATGGAAGCAAAGTGACAGGATAATCTGGGACATGGATCACCAAACCAAGAAAGAGCTGGAGCGGGAGCTCCAAGATCGACGAATAGATACTCTGAAGGGAGGGATATTCTTCGATGGGGTTACTCGCCTAGAGGAACCTTCACCACAAAAGAGGCTTTTAAAATCATTTGCACAGATCCATCGCCCCTGGATCCCATCTGGGTAGAATCTGGTCATCAGGCACATGGCCCAAAGTCTCTCTCTTCCTCTGGCTGGTTGGGCATCAGAAAATTCTCACTTGGGACAAACTTAGGCAAAGAAACTTTCATGGGCCCTCAATCTGTGCCAACTGTAACTCTCAGGAGGAAACTCTCCAGCGCCTTCTGGACTCATGCACCCTTGCCAACCAACTGTGGGAGAAAGCCAGCTTTCAATGTCAAAGAAGATGTAGAGTGTCGAATGACATCACCAACTCCATTCGTCATTGGCAACAGAACCCTTACAAAAGTGAAATTCTCAACCAAATATGGAGATTGATTCCTGGACTCCTCCTTTGGTCCATCTGGAAAGAAAGGAACAAGCGCATATTCAAAGATCAAAGTACTCCGTTAGAGATCATCTGGAGCAACTTCTGTCTCAATCTCAAAGAGACCTTGGCACTTCGCACTTGGTCTCCGGGCGACTTTCCCACTCTTGCAAATGAGCAAGCAATTTGGACAAACTTGAACATGCAACTCCCACAGGGAATTCACAATCAAGTCCCCTCAGAGAGCATCAACATAAAAAAGGACTCATGGACACCCCCTCCAAAGCACACTTTTAAGCTCAACTTTGATGGAGCTTCAAAGGGCAACCCTGGAAAAGCAGGATTCGGTGGCATATTCAGAAATCATGAAGGCTCGCTTCTCCACATATACTTCGGAAACATAGGATGGGACACTAACAACTCGGTTGAATTGGAGGGTCTCTGGCAAGGACTTCTCCTTTCCTGGAAACACAACTTCCATCCCCTGGCGACCGAAGGTGATTCCCTAATCCTCATCAACATGGCCAAACAGCTCCTAAATGGGACTCATGCGAGGAAATTGCTAATAGTTGGAGGCTCGAAGCCAGATTGGATGCCATAGAACAATCGCTTCACAACAATCGGGCCATCATCTTCAATCATGTTAAGATGGAAGGCAACAAGGTCGCTGACCTACTAGCCAATTTGGGGGTGGATGCTGAGCACACTCTAAGCACGGGGACTCTAGACATAATTCCAAAACATGATCAAGAACAGAAATGAAAAACTCTGGTCCAAAAGGATGCTGCTCTCCCGGATGTGGGTGTTTAAGGCGGCCATAAATAGGAAGGGACTGGGGTGGGGCGAGGCAGATCGAC
This sequence comes from Pinus taeda, assembly GCA_000404065.3. NCBI lineage: Eukaryota > Viridiplantae > Streptophyta > Pinopsida > Pinales > Pinaceae > Pinus > Pinus taeda. Next base: position 106,240 of record APFE030585502.1, on the reverse strand, counting down.
ACCTGCCCACCCAGTATAGAATGTTAAATGGAGGAAGGGCGGTTGGCTCTCATTTCAGTGGCTCCGATTCTAACATTATGTTAACTGTTCTAGTTTTCCCCTTCGCACGCTCTGGACTGCATCATACAGCGGGGTTCTTCAATGCGATAGTTATGGAAGGAGCATCCCAAGGCGTGCCAGAGGAGGATAAGGCCAGGAGATTTCTCGAGTACGAGGTGAATTCGTCTTTGCTGTTTCATTCGATTCATTCCCTCGCCTCTGGTCTCATTTCTGATTTACGGGTGTTTGTTGTGAATTCGATCACTCATGAGGTCTCTCGGAACTTGTTGGGGAAGGTTACTCTGTTGCTTGGCTCGGCCCTCTTGGCGAAGCGACTTTTGTTCCTCCTCTCGGTCCTTTCCTGGGTTTCGAGCTGGGGTTTTCATGTCTTTGTCTCGTTAATCTTTTTTCCTGTCTTTGGCCCCGTTTCTGGTTTCGGGTTGTGGAATGTTGGCTCTGTCATGTTTGAAGCCTCTCGGGACAATTCAGCGTTCAGCTCTGTTCTCTTGGCGACGAGGCTTCAGCGATTCCGTTGGTTCCCTTCCTGGACCTTGGGTCTCTGCTGTGAAGTTTTTCCGTCCTGCTGGCAAAGTCGTTGCCATCTCCCGGTCCTTACTGCTACCCTGCCTTCCTAGTGTCCCGCTACTGCTCTCTCCCTGATGCCTCATCTGCGTCAAAGAATGGGGTGTCGGAGAGGCCAGCCCTGGCGCGCGCCTTCTGGTTTGTCCTCTGACTCGCCTTCCCTCTCCAATGAGATGTTTGTAGGTCGCTACCCCAGCACCCGTAGTGGGAGAGGGCGGCTCCACTCCACTAGCTTCCACCCTGGGCCTCCTCACACTTCTGGCACGGCAGTCTTCACCTTTGATAGCTCTCTGAATCGCCCTAAAATTACTGCTCATATCTCAGTGGTTTTTCATGAAGATAATCAGACAGAGGACTCTGGTTCTCATCTGGAGGTTCGAGGGCTATCTCCGCTCCTTCTTCCTCCCTCCAGCTGGGAATTGGAAATGCGACTCGACAGAATTTGAACGTTCAGGTTAGCAGTGCTCAGGATGTGGTGATGGCGCTGGTTGACCCTAGTCCCTCTATTCAGAATGCAGCTCAAGCAAGGGATTTACCAGAGTATGGTTGGTGCCGTATCGAGGAAGAGCCTCCAGATGACTAGTTCGATCCCCCAGGCCTCGTCTTCGTGCAGTGCGACCCTCACCACTAGGCAAGTTTGTAATGCAAACAGTTTTGTGGTTTTCCTGTGTTTTTTGGGCTTTTCGTTAATTCTGCATTATCAAGTGTATCTCACCCCGGTCCCCTGCGTGGGTCCTGAAAACAGGCACAAAAATGACCTCATTGCCTACAGTTAGTCTTCTCATCTGCTTGTCTTGACAGTTCTGCCTTGCTTCAGAGCAGAGTTTTGACTTCGGTCACGTTGTATTTGTACCTCCTTACTTTATTAATAGATTACTCTTATTTAGAACAAAAAATAAAAGCATAAGAGAATCTTTTATGACAAGGCTTTAATGAGAGTGAAACGTATCCATTAAGAGATAGAGAGAGAGAGAGAGTTGCGATGTGCTATGTGAGAAATAGAGGTATGAAGTGATTAAGTGATGAAGGTAAGGTAACTTGAAGCTCCTTTTAATAATAATAATAATGTCATAGAATCACAACGATAATAATAAAGGTAATGATAATATTGATGATTAAGTCAAAATTGAGCTAATAAGATTGATTAACAATAAGTTAAGTGATTTTCCAACATCTATACATGCTTACCAATTGATGCAAAGTGATTTACTATTTTTGCAAAGTCATGCTTGAGATACTAGACATGACTTTCTAATTTTAGAAAGTCACACCAAAATTGTCAGAAATGAAATTTTATTTAAGGAAATTCATCCTTGAACTACTAATTTTCAACATTTGCAAAGAAGCGGAGATTAATAGGGAGCTTACAATTCCATACAACACAAAATGGTGTTGCTAAATGTAGGAATACATTCATCATTGAGATAGCAAAGTTGACGATTGATGAGTCATGACATGGATTTAACCATGTCCCATTGAGCAAAAGAATGTAATACAATTGTCTGTAACAAGCATGTGCCATTGAGTTTAATGCTTTTTGCAAGGAAGTGGGGAGTAGAGAGACCTTACAATACTATACACCACATCATGGTGTTGTTGAATGTAAAAATAGATCCATCATTGAGATAGCAAAGGCAATGATTCATGACATGGATTTAACCATGTGCCATTAAAAAGAAGCATGTGATAAGATAAGACTATGTCAAATAATTTTATTAATGTCCAACAAATGCCCATAAATAGTTCAATGGATTGAACGATACAACTAGTATGAGTACAATATGGGAGTGCAAACGCAAGTCGTATAAAATTTGAAACCTAAATCTAGGATAAAATGAAGTAAAAAAAAGGATACAACAATAGCACATCCTCATAAACATGTATATAACCAGATCATGTAGAAGTCTAAGTGAATAAGTCCATGGTTGGAGGTCGATGATGTCAACAATGCCTGAGTCTGATAGTCGATGGTGAGGGGGGAAATAGTAGTGTTGCCTCGCTATCTAAGTCCCCAAGATCTAACAAGGAGTCTACTTACATCATCTTGGGGGGTGTAGGAGCGAGGGATACTGCTAACATTCGAGGCCAAAGGAATAAGCTCAACATAAAACCTTGGTTGCTCTGCTGAGGCTGGGGAGGAACCCATCGAGTGTAGGGGGAGCATTGTTTGGGACCCCTCTGGTCCTAAACCCTCTGACGCTTTGAGTGTGAGTGAGTTGATGTGTTGTTCGACACCACCACAACAATCCCAAGGGTACCTCAAGGATGGGAGAGGGGGTGGCCTAAGGGGAGACCCGAGGTCTAATTGCTATACTATCTGAAATACCATGCAACTTAACTTGTCTCTTGTTGCTCCAATCAATCGGATTGACCTGAGAGTATGATGTGATCGTCCCAATCATCCCCCAATGAGGTCGGGTATGTAGCATTTGAGATCTATGTCTAAATATCATCTAAATATCTACATGATGAAGAAAGCTAGTATCTTTGGTCAAGATACCAGAAGAAAGTAGAGAGGGATCCTCCAGACAATTTATATAGGAAATGATATCGTCCTATGATCTCATAATATATGGGGCACCAAAAAAAGAGGTGCATCTTGGTCTTTAACTCCTAAAGGTAGTACAACTGACAAACCCTATCAAATCATGGTATATGGTGATCCGTTTCCCCCTAAAGTCGATGGGAACCAACTCGAACCTACCCTAGGGGGATCCAGAGTGAGTGCGTCCAAATTTACAATGTCTGCAAGTGTAAGCAGTGGAACAATGAATCCATTCTACAGATGCAAAAAATGCTTTAGGTAGAAGGACATCTTTGGGTCAAGGCTCACTAAGGGGGATGCCCAAGTGACCTGAATGTATAATCTGCACCGATGGCCTGATTCAGTATTTGTCAAGTCAATAAGAGACGTCTTGGTCCATTAAGGGAGAAACGAATGGAGGAAGGCACTCTGGGGAGATGGCCATCGAGTGAAGGAGTTAGGATGCCTCTACGAACCATCCATGAGCACAACCTGAGGGGGTATTCGAAGCACACACATGCATAAACAATCTCTTAATCTCATAATAAACAAGAAACCTTTTATTATATTCTCTACATCTTGAACCAATCTCCACACAAAATTCTACATAGAAAAACACCAAAAAAACATTTACCAGTGTAAAGAAATGAGTATATCCTTTTGATGTATTTGGTTGCGTAGAATAAATTCATGTTCTTGATCAGAAGCAAACTAGGTTTGAGCCCTCAAGTATCAAGATGATCTATGTTAGATATATTGAAACTTCCAGAGAGTATTAAATCTACACACACGATTCGTCTAGAGGAAGTGGAAGTAAAACAAGACATGAAAGAAAGAATTCCAGAGGCAAGGAGTAAACACCTTCAAGGAGAGAAACATGATCTTCATTACATTTGTTGTGGCAGAAATGGACATGATACATCAACATGTACAATTCCCCTACGAGAAGATCAAAGACAAACAAGATCACAAAGAAGACAAAGGTCACAGAAAGAGAGAGAGACAACATGTGCAAGGTCAGATAGAGAGAGAGAGAGAGAGAGAGAATGCTTAGATTGTCTCTATCCTTCTTGCCTTGTCTCCTCTGCTTAGATGAGCAAAAGATATTATGACTTGTATAAGAATCGAAAAATGTACCATGAGGAGGAGGTTGAGTGCCTTCTATATAGTCTTCTTGGGAGGTCGAATGGGCGCCACAACAAGTTGGGATGACTTGATCACTTGGAGGGCTGAATTGATCTTCATGGAGACAAAAATTAAAATTTAAAAATTTAAAATTCTTTCTTTTGAAATCGACATGAAGAACATGTCTTGTATTATTATTACATATATATTTGAAGGGCTAAATTATTAATTATGAAGACCGGCCATAGCAACAAAATTCAACGCTCCTTAGCTAGGAAGGTATTCATAATGACTTTTCCAGATGTTCTCTTGTTGAAAAATTTCTCTAAGGAACGGTTGAAATAATTCATCATTAGCATCGCCATAATCCTGGTCAGCACTTCTAACCCATGGTATATCATTAGGATCAACTAGTCCCCACAATTCTAGTCACACTTCTAACCCATGTTATCCAAACTAGTCACCAACTGGTCAAAAACCCTCTTAACCACATCCTTGGGTATCCAAATTAATCACCCACTTGTTTGTTGACTACATCCTTAGGTATCTAAACTCATCGCTGACTGGTCAATGACCATATCCTTGGGTATACAAACTCACTACGCACTAGTCAAGGACAAAGGTCAAAGAAAGAGAGAGAGACAACATGTGCGAGGTCGGAGAGAGAGAGAGAGAGAGAGAGAATACTTAGATTGTCTCTATCCTTCTTGTCTTGTCTCCTCTACTTAGATGAGCAAAAGATATTATGACTTGTGTAAGATTCGAAAAAAATACCATGAGGAGGAGGTTGAGCACCTTCTATATAGTCTTCTTGGGAGGTCGAATGGCCGCCACAACAAGTTGGGATGACTTGATCACTTGGAGGGCTGAATTGATCTTCAAGGAGACAAAAATTAAAATTTGAAAATTCAAAATTCTTTCTTTTGAAATCGACATGAAGAATATGTCTTGTATTATTACTACATATATATTTGAAGGGCTAAATTATAAATTATGAAGACCAGCCATAGCTACAAAATTCAACGCTCCTTAGCTAGGAAGGTACTCATAATGACTTTTCCAGATGTTCTCTTGTCGAAAAAATTCTCTAAGGAACGGTTGAAACAATTCATCATTAGCATCGTCATAATCCTCGTCAGCACTTCTAACCCATGGTATATCATTAAGATCAACTAGTCCCCACAATTCTAGTCACACTTCTAACCCATGTTATCCAAACTAGTCACCAACTAGTCAAAAACCCTCTTAACCACATCCTTGGGTATCCAAATTAATCACCCACTTGTTTGTTGACCACATCCTTAGGTATCTAAACTCATCGCCGACTGGTCAATGACCATATCCTTGGGTATACAAACTCACTACGCACTAGTCAAGGACCATATCCTTGGGTGAAAAGAGGGCACTCACTCAACCCATATGTTGATTAATTCTAGTCCCAATTCCAAAAGCCTCACTAAATCCATTTGATTAATTCTAGGCTTGATGCTAAAGGCTACCACTCAACCCTATGGTGAGTAATTTTGGGCCTCCATAATCTCTGGACCATTTTCCATAATTTTGGTCAGCATACTTGACCCAGGGAGAATGATTGTCCCTGATACTATAACATCAACACTCCCTCTCACTAAGGGAGGCATTCTCAACAACACCAAGCTTGTCATTGAAATATGAGATTTACTCTAGACAAAGGCTTTGTAAGAAGGTCAGTTATCTACTCTTCAATAGAAATGTAATGGAGCCCTATTGCTCCCTTAAGAAACAAATCATATAGGATCAACCTTGATCCTTTAATCCATAAGACATTTTTCTATTTGCAAGCAAGAGACTCCAAGTACCTCAAAACCCTAAGGTAGCTTTATGTACACTTCTTCTTCAATTACTTCAATGAGGAAAACGGTATCCACATCCATGTGATGTAATTTCCAACCATAATAGATATAATAATTCTAACATAAGTGTACTTGACAAATGGAGCAAATGTCTCCTCATAGTCCTCTCGCTCTTCTTAGGAGAATCCTTTCTTTGTACTTCTCTATGTCATTTACCAAATATTTGACCTTGTAAAACTACTTTGAAGTCATTACCGACTTTCCACAAATCTCGACATAATGACATCCTTTAACTTGTTGGCTTGTCTACTTTGTCTGAACTAGGAACCCTTCTAGATATCAATACAATTTCTCCCTCTTGAACACGAATCACTTTATGGAGAATCCTCTTGCCATAAATCGTGCTATATTCTTCCTGATGCTTCCTCCTATTGCCAGAGTCCTAGTGGTCTTCACAATGCACCTGCAAACATTATTAGGAAGTCGTGGAAGAATGATTACAATCTAGCAAATGAAACAAAGACAAGAGGCTAATTGCAGAATAATAATAATCAAGGAAGAGAGACATAAAGTACTTATCTTTTGAGGATCCTAGGGAATTTGTTAACTCCTTGATCTTTGTCTACAAACTCATCATTCTTGTCCTTATCATCAGTGTGTTGCTTTCCTTTCTTTCTTTGCATGAGTTAGGGTTTCTTCTTTCAACATAAACATTGTTCATGAAAAAGAATTTTGATTATTTTGAACCCTTGAGAATCATAAACCACATGTGATTCTCATCACTGGTATTTGTTGCTTTATAGTTGAGGAAGCCTTTTCTCCTCTGGCTCAAAAGTGCTAGCAATAACAAGACTCAAATAATGGCATCCTAACACTAGCAACACAACCTCATCAAGGCATCTCCCGCATGTCAGTTATGCAAGATATCTGCACTTTGCTTCTAAACACATATCGTGCAGTGTGATGCAACCAAAGGAAATTTCCAACGCTTTCTTACAAGCTCCTCCCTTTTGCTGACTAGTATCATGTCAAAAATAGTGCTTCATAGAACTTTCCCAAGAGAGCTCGCTCCATTAGACAATCTTCAATTTGCACAAGCATGTGATACTTGAAATGGTCAATCCACAATTACCATCAAATTGCATGAGCTTCTAGCCCATGATCGAGTTTGTATACCTCGAGGACAAGCTTGGAGTGTTTAAGAATGCCTCTCTCAGTGAGAGGGAGTATTGATGTTGACGTATCAACGAAAATCATTCTTGTTGGGTCAAGTTTGTTGACAAATATTAGGAAGAATGGTCCAAAGAGGGACAATCATTCTCCCTGGGACAACTATGTTGACCAGGATTAGGGAGCATGGTCCAGAGTTTAGGAGGCCCATAATTACTCAACCTTGGGGTTGAATGGGTGCCTTCAGCATTAGGCTTAGAATTACTCTCCAAATAGGTTGAGTGAGCAAATTTAGCAGCATGCCTAGAATTACTCAAGTGAGTGAGGCATTGGGATTGGGACAAGAATCACTCAAATGAATTAAGTGTGTCCCTAGGGTTTCACCATGGATCAAAGATTTTGACCAGGATTATGGTGAACCATGACTAGTCTATATACCATGGGTTAAAGATGTTGACCAAAATTATGTTGACTAGTGATGTACCATGGTTCACAAATGTTGATCAGATTTATGGTGACTAGTGATGTACCATGGGTTAGAGATGCTAATCAGAATTATGGTGAATACTTGATGTTGTTGATTTACCATTGGTCAGAGCTGCTGACTAGGATTAAGGTAATCGGACGATGTCGATGCTCATGATAAATAATGAGTTGCTTTAACCTTTTCTTAGAGAAATTTTTCAACAAGAGAACATCCGATAGTCATTATGAATAACTTCCTAGCTAAGAGGGAGTGTTAAATTTTTGTAGATATGGTCGATCTTCATAATTAATATTTTATCCCTCCAAATATATGTCATAATAAATACAAAAGATGTTCTTCATGTTGATTTCAAGAAGAGGGAATTTTGAATTTTGGCTCCAAGAAGATCAATTCGGCCCTCCAAGTGTTCAAACTTCAATTCGGCCTAGCTTGAAAAGACACTCATTCTGGAAATACTAAGAGGGGGGTGAATCAGTGTTTCTTTCCAACTAGTTAATTTTAATCTCCAGAGCTTTAAATTCACATTAATCAACATCACATTACATAAACAGTAAACAACACCATTCAACAATGCACAATAATGAAGACAGTAGACACGAGATTTTTTGGTGGAAGCCCTTCCAAAAGAAAAACCATCGAATGCTTCTTAATATGTCTTCAATATTTTACATCAAATAGGAAGCTCCATCTTCCAAGATTTTCAACACCAAATAAAAGAGGCTCCAACAGCCTAGTTTACAAGCTCCAACCTAAAGGATGCTCCAACGCCATGTGTAGGCTCCAACCTGCAATAGCACCACCTTGCCACCCTGAAGTGTTCTCAGGCTCTAACCTTAAGGAGACTCCACTCTCTTGCCTTGCACCACCCTGTCGCCCTATTAAGCAAGCTGCAACTTGCTCTGAAGGCTCCAACCTTCAACTCACATTGGCAAACCACGTTTCAAAATTTTTAGACTAAATCCACCTATGCTCAATAATCAATAAAAAATAACAAGCAATACTATCTCTGGTCAAACAACTCTACTAAGTACATTGTTATAATCAAATCTACCTCTACTCAATATCAAGATCAACAGAAAACACAAATTCTGCTCAAGTTACATGTTCCTCTGTCAAGTCTCTGCTCAACTAATCAATATCCTTGATGCCACTGCTTTTGCTTCTATCCAAAGAACTTTGTAGTACATCAACAGCTACACAATGTCTCTTCGCTCATCAAACTGTCAAACCTCATCAAGTGTTCACTACAATATATTTCACTGACAAAACTAACATCAACATCAACCTGTCAAATCATGGGGCCTATGCTTATCATATAGAAAAAACCCTAGCTTGATTGTTGTAGTCAAACCCTAACTATTCTCAACATTGTCAAACATTGGGTTAGTTGCACACAAAACTCTGCTCAATACTGTGACAATCATCATCAGCATCTCAAACCCTAATAGTAGCTCTCTTTGACTAATATACTTATAGCAACATACACCTCTTACCATCAACAAACAGCAGCACAGGGCACTAACAACAAAACATGACATCATTAAATTCATGGCCATAATACTGCCAACCTAAAAGCTTTGTAACCATTGTCACTCCTACCAAATCACTTCAACAAGGTCCATCTCTTAATTCTAAACTTCGTGTTCTTTCGGTTGTTTATTTGGATTAATATTGGCTTCGTAATAACCAAACTAAACCATATTATAAATTAAGTATTCTACAATAGAGTTCTTTTAAGGCCCTCAGCCGAATTCAAGTGCCAACCGCTGGAAATTGTTAACCACTAGACAAAATAACAATTTGAACAAAAATTAAAATTAATCTAACCTTTATGCCAAAAAGGAGTTGAACTTGAATCTTCGCTAGAACATTACATGTAGCATCAACTTCATCGTTGGTTGATGGTTGTTATGGCACTCAGTTATCAAGGACGTATAACTTGTAAATGTGAAGTCGTTCCCAGCTCATTCCTTTTTACCAATCCACCGAAAGCATTTAATTGATTTCAGAAACAAAAAATTTACTACTTCTACCAGAACATCTACAATCAATATTTGCATACTGGTGAGTTCAGCTGCTATGTTAGTGGATCATCGATATATTGGGTGTTTTGTACACAACCTTGTGCACGTACAACAACGGTTTCTATACATATATTCACAGCTTTCAATGGTCCTACATCAAGTCTGCAACAACTTTCGATTCTGGTGCAGGCATCATTGCAGAGTAATAAGAAGGTTTCAGAGGTTGTCAAGATCACATCCGAGAAAGTGATCTTAAGTATCACGATCTAGCATTACATTCTCACTACCTCTTAGTTATGCCTCATCAAAAAAAACTTTGAAGGTGTGTTAATCCCAACAAAGCCCAAGAAATTTCAGTTCGAATCCTCCTCAGTATAGTTATAAGCATCAATCCAAAAGATCCATAATTCAACCTAAAACTTCTCTGATGTGCCAATAAAAGGAGTATCGAAATGGTTTCTAAGAACAAACCACAAATCAATGACAAACTGAAGCAACAAAACTTATAGCTCGTTGGCTTTAATGTAAAAATACACAAGAGGTATTTTGTAAGAATAATTTATTATATATAAAATTGTATAAGTGATGATTCAATGTTACAATGATGACCTGCCTTATATATCTAGGCATGTGTTCCTTTATGAACGGTCATGTCCTTTGGGGACACACCTCTTCACTAAACTAATCACTAATTAATCATTGTTTTGATGTAGTGTTATTATCTATATTTACATTATTTTATACAATTTATGTTCGTAACATTGCCCCTTCCTTCAAAGCTTTGTCCTCAAAGCTTATTGTTGGCAATTTCCTTCTCTTTAACCTCAAATAATTGTCTTTGCTTGGCTCACGTCATTTTTGATAACCTCGAATAATTGTCTTCAAGCCAACCAACACCAGCTTCCCCACAATGGCAGAAACATCAGGGCAATTTATCACGAGCGCGTGAATGAGATCTATCAAACCCTTTTGGAAATCCTCATCCTTGGCGGCGTGCAAATGATGTTGGCATGCTCCTGATATCAGGGCAAGAGGCAAATACTCATGGTGTATGTCTGTCGGGACTTCAAATATTCCATCCACGTCATTGTAGAGAGCAACAATAGAGACCACCATAGCCTTCCGAATATTAAAATGACATACAATCTGCACGTTTTTTTGATCTATTACCATCCCAAAGGCTATTGTAGCCACCACAATTGGAACATTTCCTGATGCCCAACCACATTCAGTGCCTGGCTACGAACCCCATCACTCAATCCTGCATGATATACACGACAAGAAATGTCATCTTTCAAAAGATGGGCCCCAATATCATCACATGTATTTCGAGCAAGACAATAAGTTATTGTGCAGTCTTGCTTAGCTGCCTTCAGCAAATCTCGTAAATCAATATATGCATCATTCAATAGGTCTTTGTATCGAACTTCATAAAAGATAATTGGCTAATTAAATGATGTTTGAAGTATTGATGGTTGATGCAAACACAATGACTTTATTACATCCTCTTGCACCTTTCTAGCAGTTGTGGCTGTTAGCGCTAATATTGGCACACCCAAAAGGCAACTTCTTAGGATTGACAATTTGAGGTAACTGGATCCGAAATCATGGCCCTATGATGAAATATAATGTACCTTATCTATCGCAATGAGATTCAACAAGCCTCGTGAGTGGACTTTCTTTGATTTTGACATAAACACATTATTAAATGTAATGTTTTGTGCATTATTCTCATCATTTTGATCATGGTTTTCTTCCTCATTGTTGTGATATTTCCATCATCTTGCCTCTCAAGATAGTCCTTATCCACCTCACCTTCATCCTCATTATCATCATTCTAATCAAAATCTTCTTCTCTTGCTTCACCTACTTTTGTTTCTTCATTGTTTCTTCATTACACCGAAATGCTTCTTGAATTTTACCAAACTACTCCATGAATTCAGGACAAGAACGATGGAATATTGTGCGGTGAACAACGTTCAAAGACTCGCATGGTTATATTGTGCGGCATGGCTTTGATACCACTGAAGAAACAAAACTTGTTGGCTTTAATGTAAAAATACACGAGGTATTTTGTAAAAATAATTTACTATATATAAAATTGTATAAGTGATGATTCAATGTTACAATGAGGGCCTGCCTTATACATCTAGGCATGTGTTCCTTTATAAACGGTCATGTCCTTTGGGAACACACCTCTTCACTAAACTAACCACTAATTAATCATTGTTTTGATGTAGTGTTATTATCTATATTTACATTATTTTATACAATTTATGTTCATAACACAAACCTTCGTTGTCATAAGGTTGAAAGTCTTCAGATGTTAGTTCCAGAGACAAAGAGAACATAAAAAACTTCAATACAGAGTTGTTCTTGATTTGTTCACTTTAGATTGAAATATCGCAGGACAGAGAAGGAACACAATTCTTTTAGGCCTATTCTCACTTTGACATGCAATGACGCTTGAATCATGAAGTTCTTCTATTGCAGGATCTTTCAAGGCCAACAAATAATCCTTTTGTAGATAGAGTTTTTTGTTGTAACAGGAGCTCTAGACTGTTATGATTAATTAGTGGTTAGTTTAGTGAAGAGGTGTGTTCCCAAAGGACATGACCGTTCATAAAGGAACACATGCCTATTTTCTCCCTAGTAAGTATTGCTGCCACTTGCTTAGTGCATGAATAATGGCCAACATCTCCTTGTGGTAGGTAGACTTCAAGCTTTCCCTTTTATTAAGTTTTCGACTTTCGTAAGCTATGGGGTGTCCATCTTGCATTAGTACTACACGAATCCCAAACCCTGAGGCATCACACTCTACCACAAAAGGTTTGGATAAATCAAGGGTTGCCAAAACCAACATAGTAGAGGACATTATCTCTTTTAAGGATTCAAAGTATTTGTCGGCTCTAGTGTCCCATTGAAAGGAATTTTGCTTTAGTAAATTCTTTAAAGGAGTTGTCTCGTGTGCGTAATTCTTTAAGAATCTTCTCTAGTATCCGATTAATCCAAGGAATCCCCTATGTTTGGATATATTCTTTGGCTTGGGCCACTCTTTGATTGCTTTAATTTTGCTGGGATCCACTTTGACTCCTCCTTTGGATATGATGTGTCCTAGGTATTCAACTTCTTTATGCTCAAAGGTACATTTTGATAATTTTGAATAAAATTGATTCTTCTCCAATATGGTAAGTACTTCTAGATGCTTGAGGTGCTCCTTCCATGTTTTGTTGTAGGCGAGGATATCGTCAAAGAAAACATATACGAATTTTCGCAAGTATAAGCGGAAGAGTTCGTTCATGGTTGCTTGGAAGACGACTGGTGCATTTGTTAGACCAAATGGCATTACCTTGAACTCATAGTGTCCTTCATGAGTTTTAAACGCATTCTTCTCAACGTCTTCTAATCTCACTCGAATTTGATAGTAGCCTGACCTCAAATCTAATTTTGAAAAATATTTTGTGCCATGGAGTTCGCCTAGCATCTCATCAATAAATGGAATGGGAAATTTGTGTTTAATAGTAATCTTGTTTAATCCTCGATAATCTATACACCACTGGAAGGACCATCTTTCTTCCCGACTAACACTACTGGTGTTGCATATGAACTTTTGCTTTTCATAATGATTTCACATTTTAGCAAATCTTGTATTAACTTTTCTTTGTTTTATGATGATGGGGAAAGCGATATGGCTTGACATTTACAGGTGCCGAATCTAGTTTAACTTCAATGATGTGTTCAATCTTTCTTCCAAGAGGTAATTTCATTGGCAATTCCTGAAATACTTTGTCATATTTTTGGATTAGGGATGTAACTTAAGATTGTTGGTGAGTCCCTTCCATAGATAACAATTCTAACTATTGTTTGCCATCTTTTTTCTTTTCGAAATTTGACTGTTGTTTTCTTCCTTCATGCATCGGGGGTGGAATGTACTTACCAATGTTTTCTGAATAAGACTTACTTGACCTTCCTTTTGAGTAGTTCCTTTATTTTTCATTACTAGCATAAGGTGTTTATGGAACTTATATTTTCGCTCAATAATTATTGTTGCATGTCTAGCTTCTTCAATGGTTTTGGGTTTATATAGTTTTCATTCTTTTCGAATATACTCTTTAAGCCCACATCTATACATTTTTAGCAGTTCTTCGTCGGAGAACCCGCTTTTGTGTTATAGCTAATACTTCCCACTTGCAGGCGTATTCACTTACAAGCCCTTTTTGTTTGAGAGGAACGAATTTTTCATAAACATCGTCTTCTTCTTCGTCATGGAACCTCTTGAGCAGGGCATCCACAAAAAAATTGAAACAAATGAACGAGCTTCACATCTATTGGATCACCATAGGAACCAATCGTATGCTTCTGCTTTCAGATTATTGGATGCGGTTATGATCCTCTCTTGCTCACCTATTGGCGGGTTTGCTCTGAAAAGACCTCCATTTTATTTACCCACACAATGGCACCCCTATGGTCATTACCATCATAATTTGGTAATTCCCTTTTAATTTTTTGATTGTCCCTTTTGACTCCTCAAAACTGTATATGAGGTATTTGTGGGACTTCATGCATCGACAAAAATTCAGCACTTGGAAAAACTTCGCCTTTTGGAGTCTTGGCATTTTGCGACGATTCTTGTGTGATTAAGGGATTAAAAGATGGATTGACTCCCATCTGCTGGCTCAGCATTTTCTCAACATTCTCTATTTTGTTTATATTGTTTGCTATTTGGTCTTGAGTAATAATTCTCTTGTCTTGGCCTTTCTGAGTGCTTCCTGCTTCTTTTCGACATTATCGAGACGCTGACGCATCTTGTCAAGTTCCTCTTGGAATCTCTTGGAATTGTTATCGTCATTATTACTCCCGATTTTGCTCCTTTTCTTCTTGGTGGATCCAATTTTTTTTAATTTAATAATAATTTTTTAATTAATATTTAAATTAGTTAATTTATATAAATATGAACTATATAATAATTATTTATAATATAATTATATAGCTCATTACTTATATAATATGTGATACGAATAATGAACGATGTTCTTGAAGGGGCGTTGACCAGCATAAATTTTAGACTGTGAAATGGAGCCAACAACGTTAAAGGAGTTTTCGCAGTTTGGTTAGGTGTCGGGGTTGACACGCCAACAAGGGAATGGTCAAGAGTCTGGAAACAATGAAAATAGGTGATGGGTCGCGTAATGAACAGACATGTGGACATAGCAGGTAAGCAGACGACGAACCAGGTGTGATCGGCGAGGGTTTATTGACCTGTAGTGGCATGATATGAACCGGTTGGGGCAAGGCAATGTGGAGGAAACACAGTGATGTTGAACAAGGAGCAGGGTTGGTGACAACCAGTGAATAAAGAAACAGTGGAGGGATGTGACAATGCAGGTTACAGGAACTGGTGACAATGGATGATCACAATGGAAGAATAGTCGGCACAAGGCATCGAATGATCGGCATAGAGCATCCAATCAATGCGACAGAGCAACTCTGATACCACTCTTAGGAAGCACTGTATGTTGATTTTAATTGAAATTCATACTGAATTATATATATATATATATATATATATATATATATATATTATAGAGAGAGAGAGGAGAGAGAGAGGAGAGAGAGATATAGAATATTTATTAATTGTGAAGAAAATGAATGAACTTACAACGCCTTGGGCGGTTCAACCTTAATAGGCATTGACAGGCCACAAGGTTTTTTTTCAAAGTTATGTCCTTTGGACACATTATTTCCCTTCATAATTAATGTACATTTAATTAATTAATTATATTGTTAATATTTATGATTTAATATATTTATTTAATAATATTTAGTTATGAATATTTATTCATAACACACAAGGTCATGTTTCCTTCATCTACCAACTAAGCCCATTATCAATCACACTATTCAAGCATTTTCACAGTCATTCTAGCATTTAACATTACAGAGAACTCTAGCTCACTTTCATGAGAAGAGAATCCACTATAAGGCAGATTCTTCAGTGGTTAAGTTGTTAATGAGTAAAGAAATCACTTCTCCAACTGGTTCCTCAGTGTGTCAAGCACCAGAGCTTCAGCCCCAAGGCAACTCCTGGTGATCCACCAATGCTCACAAGTACCTGAGTGATTCTTCCCAAATCCAATAGGGTTATCAAACCACAAGCTTCCAATGGGTTCTTCAAACTTATAGGCAAGCCACATTCTCTGAAACAAATCACCCAACAAGCCTCCCTTAGAGGGTTCCTTAGTTGGTGCCCCCTTTCTCCCAAGGCTCAATTCAATGTTAGAGATTTCTTGACCTCCCTTTCATCTCTCTCTCTCTCTGTTCTTACACGGAAAATTTGAGCGTTGTGTTCTCTGCAGATGCCTTCCTTCTCGTACATGAGCAAGAGAGAAAGCATGTATGAAATTGATTAATTAATTTCCTCCTTCCCTCCCCTGCAAAACAAACTAATTGCCCTTGCTTCCTAAGATTTGCACAACAGTCCAAGACCATATAGCACAAACCATGTTGCTCTTAGATTTTGTCCTTTCTTTGCTTCTTGTTTGAGTTGAAGGACACTTGGACCAGTCCTTCCTTTTTCAGTTAAATTCAATGCACAATCAGCGCATTTAATTCTTTCAGCCAACCAAGATTAATATTTAAAAACAACCATTTCCTCAAGCAACCTCCTACCTCAAGCAATGGAATTTGTGTCCTTCTCTTAGCCATTTGAAAATAATTACAATTATTTACCAGAAAGAAAATGTTAGCCAAGGAATGTCACATTCTTAACTCTCAAGTAAACATGTTCCCCAACTTGGAACTCCTTATGTTGATCCGCATAGCTTTTTGCCTGTCCTGTGCCACTTTCAAATTATGCATATCACTTGCATTTGTTGCCCCATCTCTTTTAGCAGGCTCTGTAGGGACCCTGCTCATTGGATCACTCTAGTTGATTGGAGTATTGCAACTCATTCGATAAGGTGCCTGGAACAGGCTCATTTTCATAGATTCTTGGCATCCACTGTTGTAGGAGAATTATACAAGTGGAAGGTACTAGCCCCACTTCCTTTGCACTAACATTGCATACCTCCTCGACATGTCTTCGAGGATTTTGTATGTCCTCTTTGTTTTCCCATCCTAATGCGGGTGATAAGTTGTATTGAATGCCAACTCAGTCCCCAATCCTACAAATAGGTCCTTCCAAAACTTGGAGGTGAACTTGGCATCTCTATCTGAAATGGTCTTCTTGGGAACTCCATGCAACCTCACAATCCCATTTATGAAGACTTGAGCCACCTCACTAGCTGAATTTGTGGACTTAAGCCATCTTTGTCCAGGTATAGTGGAATTAATAACATAAACAATACGCACATTCAATAGTGAAAAGAGTGGACTTAAGCCCTTCTTTCCTTCATGTTTGAGTTGAAGGACACTTGGACCAGTCCTTCCTTTTTCAGATAAATTCAATGCACAATCAGCAAATTAAATTCTTTCAGCCAACCAGGACTGATATTTAAAAACAACCATTTCCTCAAGCAACCTCCTACCACAAGCAATGGAATTTGTGTCCTTTTCTTAGCCATTTGAAAATAATTTATAATTATTTAAAGAAAGAAAATGTCAACCAAGGGATGTCACATTCCCCTCCCCCTTGAGGGGGAACACTGTCCTTGGCGTTCAATAACTATTTTCTTGGATTTAACTCTCAAGTAAACATGTTCCCCAACTTGGAACTCCTTATGTTGATCCGCATAGCTTTTTGTCTGTCCTATGCCATTTCAAATTATGCCTATCACTTGCATTTTTTTTTATGAGGAGGAAGAGGTGACACAACCTACCCAAGCTACCCCTGTCACCAATAGAGGACGTGGTCTACCTCCTGTAGGTCCTAGTTCTTCAGCTTCTAGAGCACAGTAGAGTCCACTACCAACTCCACCGACATCTACATCTAGAGGGGCAGAGGAAATCAGTAGTATAATAGTATTAGACTTTAGTTATTTGGTTCATTAACTTCATTTCATTGTATATTAATATGACATTATGACTCATGATATGAGATACATTATTATATTTTTTGTTGATATTTTGAGGCTGACTTGGGACTCGGGACTCAGGAGTCAAGACTTACTATTCAAGATATAATTCACTGTTATATGTGATGTAACACTAGAAATCATATTACACATCTTATATATTAGTTATTTTATCATATTTATGTGTCAATGTATTTATTTTATGTTGTAGATGCTTTAGATATTAAAAAATTTGAAAAAAGATGAATATTTTTGTATTTTACAATTTTTTTCCCGATTTTTTCGATTTTTTCCACTCGCCGATAATATCTAGATTGGGTCAATCCATGACTCCAACTCATTCGCGGAAGGTTCAGAATGAGATGATCTTTAGATCAATCCTACACCTCTCAAAGAGAGGAGTCCAATAAAAATATCAACTACATCATATGAGCTGTCCAAGGTGGAGTTTGGCCCTCGTTGGCAAATTTTATAAAACCACTAACCATAATGAAGAGGTTCTCACCATACAAGCTTCAAAAAAGAGATAGAGAGAGAGAGATAGACGCATCAACAACCAAGGATATCATAATACACACACACACTCTCTCTCTCTCTCACACACACACATATATATCGAGAGATCGAGAGAGAGAGAGAGAGAGAGATGCACTAACAACCAAGTGTATCATAACCTAGAATACACATCAGCAATTTTCAACATTTATAAATTCCTTGACCATGAAAAGCATGCCAATTGAGATAGTATATCAAACTCAACATGGCACACTCTCTATTTGAATAAAACTATGAAGCTTCTCTCTTTTTAGCATACAGCATGATCAATACCGGCAGCCACCACTGCATCAGAAATCAATAATCCTACCTAGTTCCATAGTTGCAGAAAATGGCATTTTTTTCAACAACTCGAATTTCATTGGAACCCATGCAGTGGCAAATTTAACTGGTCAGGAAGACTTTTTTTAATAAATTTCAAAAATAAATGTTATGGTATATTTTATTAAACTTGAAATGAATAAAAACAAATGTATGTATGTATGTATAGATATGCTCAATCTTGACCTATGTTGCACGGGTTCCCGAACCCGGGGGTGGGGTTCTCGAACCCAAGTACCGGATTCTTGTATGGGTGCTTCTG